>CM076583.1:157003473-157262968 GCA_034641835.2 Pinus albicaulis | reverse complement strand
AAATTTAGAAGTGATTTTTTTCTTAATATTATTCTATTCTCCAATATGATATCCTCGTTTACCTCCAATAGCTCAGACATGCTTTGGCATCCTTGTGCCAACCCCGCTCGAGCCAGAGGTGGGGGTTTTGGCTACAAATAGTAGCAATTTTGGGGAAATTCTTGGTTTCCATATTGTAAAAACTCTTCATATACATCAGATAGTGAAGCATAACTATGAATTAAATGGGAGGAATATTGGGGTCAATCAAGAGGATAGGATAGAGAGTATTGCCTTAAATATTGAGGTTGTATGTTATAAATTGCTTTTGGATCATCTCAATCTTCCTCCGTGATTCTCTAGATATACTATAGCCCCAAAATTCACATCCATATAAAATCACAGGGGTGACAAGAGTCTCAAAGAGGAAATTTTTTTTACTCCAAACCCAAAGATAAGTTGTCCTATAGTTTTTTTCAAGCTCATAATAAGCTTTCCAACCACCAATGATTCTTTTCTCAATGTTGTAATTCCAATTAAGTTGATGATTAATGTCAATGCATAAGTATATGTATGAAGAAAATTTCTCCAAGAAATTATTATTGTAGGTGAAATTATCATGGTTAATCATTTTGGACTTAATTATCATGACTTTAGTCTTGTTAGTATGAACATACATACCCATCTTAGAGAAGCAATCATGAAGGATATTAATTTGTTTGTCAGGATCCTCATATCTTCTCTCCAAAAGAACAATGTCATCATCATAAAGGAGAACAGTAATGACCATGCCAATGAGCTTGGTGTGAGATCATCCTCCAGATTCCATATAGGCTTCAAGCTTATCAATGTAAATGTGGAAAACTGTAGGGGATAAGGGACACCTTGCTTGACGTTCATTTTCCATTTAATGTCTTTAGACCATCCTTTAGTGGTCTTAAGCTAGGAAACAACATTCTCATACAGACGAATCACAGTCACCCTCAACTGAAGAGGGACCATTATCTCTCGGAGTATTTTCCATATATTATCTCGAGGCACTGTGGTGAAAGCTTTCTTAAAGTCAATAAAATAACAAAATAGATCGGAATTACTATCACAACATTCCTCAGCGATGATTCTAAGAGTGAAAAGATAGTCAATAGTTGAGTGATGTCTTTTAAAGCCATCTTTCCCTTTAGACCGTTTTTCATGGTTTTCAATCCATACACTAATACTTTTTTCTAGAATGAGCCCATAAATTTGGGCTAAGATGTGGCTAATCATAATGGTATCATAGTTAGAGGTAATATTGTTATACCCACTTTTAAAGATATGCACAATAAAAATTTATATCCAAGGCTTAGGGAATCCATGCTTTACGACCAGATTGAGGAGTTTGTGAACATGAGGAATGAGGATAGACCTTCCTATTTTAAAATTTCGGCTGGTAGCCCTCAATATCCCTTTCTTTCCCATTTGTGAGTTTCTTAATCGTGAAATACACATCTTCTAAAGAGAAAATATCCTCCTCTATAGGAGTATTTATGAAGCTTTTCATGGTGTATGGAGAGTGATAAAGATTCTTAAGATAATTATCCCAATTCTTAAAGGGGTATTATTTTCTTTTGTATTTCATAGTGTATGGAGAGTCATAAAGATTCTTAAGATAATTATCCCAATTATTCAAGGGGATCATATTATTTTATTTTGTTTTACAAACTAGTATATTCCTCCAAAAATTTATAGGATCAATTTTAGAAAGATGGAGAATATTCTCTTTCCTCTTATTAATATAGGATCATTTATTTTTTATAATATTTTTGTATATATTTATTTTCTCAAGCTTTGCAGTTTCATTGGGAGCATCTCTTATTGATTTTTAGTCACTTTTACATTCGTTATCATACCAAGGGTTGGAAGTTATATTGTTATTATTATATGGTACTTCGGTAGAGAATTTATTAATGATAGTGCAAAGGGCTATAGTGATATAATGGTAAATGGGATCAATGTTATCGTTATATGTTAGGTAACCAAGTTTCCTCTTTAAATCTTATAAGAAGAGGCCATTTTTACTCTTGTTAAAACGAATTTTCTTTTGAATTTCCCCATTCGTTTGCACATGGTTGGTGTGTATGTCAAGCTTAAGGGTTAGAGATAAGCATGTGTGGTCGAAATCGAGCATATATCCATATTAACTCCAGATCTATCAAGGGTTGAGAGGGATCAAATATATTTAGGTGAAGACCTCTTTTTTGAATGCAAAACATGAGGAAAGGTTTGTAGCTCGAGAGATTTGATCCCTCTCAATGCTTGATAGATCAAAATTTAAGATGGATCTAGGTTGGTTTCAATTTTTGCGTCTAAGGAAAACATATCGAACATATCATTAATTTTATCAATAATATGTAAATACATATAATATTAATATAACCATTTTAAATATACTAAATATTTCTGAGATTTATCTTCTAATTTTAATTTTAAAATTTCATATTTACCTCAGTTTGTTGAGATGATAAATATTGTAAAACAAATTTAATGATAAAAAATGATGAAATAAAAATTTTGAATTAAAAATAGTCTTCATTGTGATCAATCTCTAGGTTTTCCGAATCTTGTGTGGCCAAGGCTTGGAGTTGGAGGGGTAGAGAGGGAGGGAAGAATAAACACATATAGAGTGAGAAGTGGAGAGAGAGGGAGTTACAAGGGAGAGATGGAGATAGAGTATGTATGTCTAGGGTTGAGATAAATAAACATATAAGGAGAGATGGAGACAAAGGAGGAGAGAAGGAGAGAGAAAGAGAAAGGGAGGGATATAGTAACATAGTTCGAGAGAGAGTTAGATTCATGGGGAAGAGAGAGAATTATAGAGAGAGAGAGAAAGGGGGGGGGGGGGAGTTGTTTATAGAGGAGTCCTTTATCAAGATTTTCCAATCTTGTGAAATCAAGGATTGGCTAGATAACATGAATCAATGTAGGCTATATAATATGAATCGATTTAGGAGAATTTTTGTGTCACACCGTTCGCTGGTGGCACCTCGTGGGTTTCTAGGATTGCAAAATCCCAATAATTGAAGGTGAAATTCAGGTGTTTTATAGCGTCATTCCAGGGTGGTATGTTGTTGGTAGCACTCACACTTAATTTGTGCGAGGAGAAGAGGATTCCGAGTGTAAAACTTATCTTCCATAGCGATCTAGGTTATCGGTGTTGCATGTGAGGGCCTGTTGGGTAGGATGATGTATCAACACACTAGGGGGAGTTTCAATAGTTGTGGAGCTCCTCGATGCATATGGATCACCTCTATGGAGGGGCATCAGATTATGTAGGGTTTGATAAGGTGAATTTCAGGCGTAGTTTTGGTGGAAAAGTTCTTCCAAGACCAAGTG
Source organism: Pinus albicaulis (assembly GCA_034641835.2). Taxonomy (NCBI): domain Eukaryota; kingdom Viridiplantae; phylum Streptophyta; class Pinopsida; order Pinales; family Pinaceae; genus Pinus; species Pinus albicaulis. The sequence goes on along the minus strand of CM076583.1, from coordinate 157,259,617 downwards.
ATGGTGCCCTCAAGTATGTCGGGGGTGAGACTCATATTGTAACAACGCATAGAGGTATTGGCCTTACAAATATCATGCAGAAGATGATGGAAACATATGGCTAGGATGTATTGCTAAAGTATATATTTAAACATCAGGATCTTGATACTTTGGTGTATGTTTCTTAAGATGAAGATATTGAAAATATGATGGATGAATATGAGAGACACTTGGAAGGCTCGGGTGAAGAATCTTCAAGGCTGAGGATACTTCTCTTACTTGCATCATTGAATGATGACCCTATTTTGACAAATTGACTACTGTGTTGCATCTTATGCATGGCAGAGAGCCCATCTGAGGGTGCACAACCCTTGCCGATCTGTGCGTGGTTATTACTACATTGAGCCAAACCCTATCTTGGAGAGTCGATCTATTTCATGGAGCCAAAGAAACATGTGGTGGATGCAAATAGTGCAGATATCGGTAAATAATATGACTATTTCGAAGGAATGAAAAGGCCCAAATATCATTTACATTAGAAGGTCGCACAATTCTCACTCTCTGAATTTCTTTTATTATGTTTAGGAAGAATTAAAGAATAAAACATGGAGAAGTTTGTTTTGTTATTTGTGAGGCAGGGAATAATGAATCCCCTTCGAAGCTCTCTAACATTAATGCACTCAATGATGATGACCAACATGTAGATATTCTAGCCTTCTGGTGCTCATCATATATATACTCATGGTTTTCATGTGTATAGACATATCCTCTAGTATTTTGGTATTCTTTCGTTTGACAGGATTGGAGAAGATTGGAAAGAAATGCTCGAGGAGTTTCTTAAAACCATATTTGCTGCATTGGATCAAGTCTATAATGAAATAGGTAGACTATCGTGAAACTATCAAGAATTTGGGGTATGAGATTAAAAGGAAAAGCGGTGGAGTCCTTTAGGGCTTACCTTCACGTCAAGGAAAAGACCCTCTAGCAGGGGTTATAAAGGAGGTTTTTAGTGTTATAAAATTGGCCAAAATTGTCAAAAAAAAAATCTACAACATCCATTTTCGGTAACATAGGTTTTGGTGGAGCTTATAACGGAATTCAACATAACTAAAAAAAATGGGCTGTCGAAGGTTATTACAGATGTTTTTCTGATCGGTGCGCTATTCAAGTGTCAATGCACTGGTGTGTTTTAGAGAAAATGTCACAGTGCGTGTCATCCAAACGGTCGATCCACGGTTGTTGAAGGTGCATGCACGAGGCCGTAAAGGTCTAAAACCACAACGGGCACACTGTAGGTGATACAACGCACTGGGCCGTTCTAATTGGTATTGGGATTTGTACGGTGCCCATAGGTTGTATCAATGAACCAGTTCATAGTAATATAGAAATTCATCGGTCTATAGTATCACACAAACGCAGAAATTGTTCTAATTCGTATTCGTATTTTTACACTTCCCATAGGTTTTACAAATGCACCGGTGAGCAGTCGTACATAAACACACTAGTGCGCAGTATCTCACAAACGCACTGAGAGTTATAATTGGTATTGGTATTTGTGAGGTGCCCATAGGTCGTAGAAACGCACGGGTGTGCTTTATCATACAAACGCACCAGTGTACAATAACTGACATGCACCGGTGTTCATTTTGTATTTTTTAGAAACATCGACCTGTGACAGTGTAATTAATGTGATTTTATTAAATTAATTATTTATCAAAAGTAGACACATATCTTATAATAGTATTCATATCGATTAAATTTTTATTAGTGCCTTTGAATGTGATGTTTGGATTAATTTTTTATATCATATCATAAATATTTTGATTGTTTTAAATTCGTTATTCATCAAAAGACGACACATATCTTATAATAGTATTCATATCAATTAAATTGTTATTATTGAATTTTAATGTGATGTTTGGATTAATTTGTTATATCATATCATCAAATTTCACATCTCTTCATTATAATATTTAATCATCCATAAATTTAATCAGTGGTGTTACATTTCACAGTGACAATGGAGAACACAATAGAACAAATTAAAACATGTTTTATTATTATATATATGAAAAAGATAGTCTTTTTCATACAAAATTGGATATTTATTGGTATCCCTTTGTCTTTCAATTGGGAAACTATGTCCATTACATTAAACAAAATGTCTGATTTCACAAACAAATATTGCAAAAAATAAAACACATTTCTTTGATATCAAAACATAATGATAATCATTCTTCGCTTAAACTTTTGTCACTGCTCGAGCTACTTCCATGACTTGGGTTATTTTGAGGAATATTTTGTTCACAGTGTTTATTGTTTTCTTCTTCTTCACCTTCCATATACAAACATAAAAATAAACTCTAATGAGTGTATATACATTGGTGTGAATAATCAAAATTGCAATATTAAATAATATACATCAATGTAAATTGAAAGGAAATGATGCACGATAGCAAAAATTGACTCATGAACTATACACATTCTTTCAAAACCAAATTTCATGCATATTTCAATATTTCATCTGTTGGCGCAATTCCATACTTTGTTTCCTGCAAGTTTTATACCCCATAAAAAATCATATATATAATATAAAAGTTTTTTTTTCTATCAATTATAGATGGAGGTAAGTAAAACAAGATCAATAGATGCTTACAAATTCCACAATTAATTTATGATATGCCAACATATACTCACAACCCATATTTAACCCAATTTCAATCAATTCCTCTAATTTTTCTTCTTTGTATGTTAGCACCTGTTTGAAGACATTCAATGATGATTGTTGTAAAACAACTTAAAATATACAAAAATGAAATCTAGTTAAGCTGTTATAAGGAAGTAACAATTACTCACAAACTTAGATATCAACCCTTTTCTTCCTTGTCATCTTGTTTTATGTGCTGAATTGGTTCCATTTTATTTTATTTCTGCAAGAAAATACTTGAAAATTAATATTTAATGCTAAATTGTTTACTTATTGTACCTAATCGAAAAATTCAATGATTACATATTACATTTGAAGCACGTTGTTGTTGAGATGGCTCCTCCTGCGATGCAATTTTATCCATTTCTTTGACCATCTCCTTATACACCTTTTTGGACATTCCTACTAGCATATTTATGATTTGAGCTCGTTCTTCTTTTGAGATTTTCATAATCTTCCTGAAAATGTAACATGAAAATAATTTTTTTCATTTTTTGATTGATATATGAAAAGTAAATATAACAAAAGTGATATTTAGAAATGATATTTATAAATAATTCTAGAGAAACATTTAAAGGAATATTACTTTTTCATTTCTTCTTTTTTGTTGTTGTACGTTTTTTCTATTAAAAGTCTGGCATGTCTAATTAACCAATTCTCTGGAAATTCTTCTTGTAGTTTAGATAAAATTTGGTTCTTGGAATCATTGGATTGATTTTTGTATTGTAAGTGGAAAGAACGTCTATACATTCATTCCACTATATCCCTCAAACTTTTGTAAAAGTGCCCCCCCTTTTGTTAACCTCTAGCACCACTCTAGATGATCTAAGGAGCAATTCATTTTCATTTGCATGTTCTATTTTTTTTCTTTTCTTAGAACAACATTCATTTTCTGAATTGTTGGTCCCTATATAACATTAAACATATGTGAATTAATAGATTATTTGAAACATGTTATCTCATAATTTTAAGAATATTATTAATGAAAAATAAAAAAAGAAACTCATATTGGATTGATAGTATTTTCATTCACCTGTTTCATGCTTTTGCAATTTTCAATCAATCTTTTACGCTCTTTTGGTCCTAGATCATAAATAATCTTACTAAGCTTCATCATTTTTTGGCTCTGCATGCTATACAGTAAACAATACATATTATTTAAACTTACATATAGTTCAAAAATAATATTTTTTGTAAATAATTTACAAAGAACTTTCCTTTTTTTCTTTTCTTGATGTGCTATCAGTATTTTTGTTACTTGATCTCTTGTCAGCCATTTATATATCAATATGAAACCTATACCATATCATTCATTAATATATTTTATAAATAAATCATCAAATTTTCAGGTAAAAGGAAAAATATCAAGAAACCGTTGCGCTTTTAATGTTGTACACACCAACGTCGGTGCGTCATGTTCTTATAAATGCACCGCCAAAATAGTATAAAACACCATACAGTGCTCTATGTCAACAAGGAGCACTACTACATTATATGTTAACCAATGCACTGATTAACACAAACAAATTAATAAAAATCCTCTACTGTTATTTTTTGTAGCATATGGTGTCTTGGAGGGGGCAGTGTGGCCTATTCTTATAAACGTCCCGCGCAAACAAGGGACCATCGTGCGGTGCTCTCTGTCAACAAGGAGACTCGGTGCATTATATTTTAAATGGTGCACTGATTAAGAGATAAATTTAAAAAAAAATCCAAACAGTATGTGCACGGTGCACTATAATGAAATAGCGCACCGATGCCCTATTTTACATAATGCGAACGGATTAAAAAAATAAGTTTTAATTTTTTTATCAAATAATACATGCATGGTGCACTCTGATAAGAAAACGCACCAGTGCGCTAGGTTATGCAAGGCACACCGATTAAAAAAAAAAAAATTAAAATTCACGCAAGGGCTGACATGGAGTGGGATCCAACTATGCAAGTCGTCTTGTGGGTTGGATGTCATAGGCCTATATATATAGCAATACAAACCCTATAAATCTAAAATGAAAAGACCTAATTATTAAATCACAGAAACAGGAAGAAGCAAGGGCAGAAAGAAAAAGAATGAAGGGTTTAGGGTAAAATGGATTTTTTTGTTTTGTTTATTTATTTATTTATTTTTTCTGAAAATGAACTATAAATTTAAAATTTTTACTTACTGCGTAAAAAATACTGCAGAAAATGTAAAAAAACAATAAAATCTAATCATGAGATAGTTTGAAATTCTATGGTACAGGGTTTGAATCACTAGAGGTTTGGAATTCTAATTGTCTGAATAGTTCTATTCGAAAGTATTTTGGTGCTCCATAGTGCTCTCATGCTCTCTTGCTCCAGGTATGTCTCATGCAAATCTCTAGTTTTTTGTATTTAAAGAATTTTTTTATGAAATTATATTTTCGAAAATATTTTGCCGCCCATTTTTCAATTTATCGTTTTTTTTTTCACTTAAAAAAAATAAAGTTGCGCTTTTTTTATTTGCCACTTTTCGTCACTAGTGCATCAGTTAATAACACTGCACCAGTGCATCAATTAATAACATGACACCGGTGTGTAGTAACTAAAACGCACCGGTGAAGTTATCTATACATAAGCACCGATAACAATAAGTCCAATTTTAAGGCACCGAAATTATTTTTAGGTGTCTACACTAAAATTTATTGTTTATTTTTCTCAAATGCAGGGATAAAATATCATAATTATATCGAATGGAAAATTCTTCAAAAGCTAGCTCGTTCCATAATATCTCTCAAAGTCCATCGCAGAGTTCTCCCTATCCATCTCGAGACGTAATATTTACTTCAGATTTTATTTATATTTTCATTATCTAATTGAATTTATGTTTTTTATCCATGTCAATTAGCTTGATAAAATTTATAATGTATACAAATTTGCAAGTTCATGCAGATTCGGAATCGAGTTCAAATGCAAAAATATTGAAACAGTTCCAAAACGTCAGAAGCTCTTACCAGGAGTAGCATATCGCAAGGCGCATTTGATAGATGAAATTGGACAACCGCTTCACCCTACCAATTGTAACAATATTCCATCTTCTTGGCACAATCCCAGGCCAATTATGGTAATAATAATTGTTTGGTATATTAATGTAATTATTTCAATGTCAAACAAATTAATCATGCCTTGTCAACATTCTTACTAATTGATATCATAGATTGTGCACTAATCATGTTCAAATATTTTTTTGAAATTATTAGGATTCTAGTGATGATGAGCGACCTACCTACCATCTCCCGTTGCACCTGACGAAAATGTCAAATTGAAGAGGGGTCTATGGAAGAGGGGTACATATCATATAAGTATTTCTATTATTCCAGTGAGTACATCAAGAATATAGAAAACATACCAAGTGTGGTGATTTGGGACGATGAAAAGGATGAAGACAAACGAGAAGGGGAGTTGCTCCAAACGAATGGAAAAAAACACTTGATAAAGAGTAAGCAACTTATAATTTTTCAAATTTACACCAAGTAAATATTCATGTTGAACTTCTATATAATGTATATTTTGATCTCTATGTACTATATAATGTCGGTTTGATTTCATCAGCGAATGCAGAAATTGAAGTAATCAATAAATTTGTTCTTTACAATTCGGAAGCAACACAATGGTGGGTCACATTTTACGAACAAAAGAGGATGAAATGGGATAGTGACAGGAAATAATTCAGATGGTTTAATGGTAGAAGTGTGCCCTATCATGATCATTTAAAAGAAAATATTTCCCAACAGTTGGGTTGTTGACCAATCGAGAGAGAAATACGGTGCAACTGGTCATTACCCGCGTGATGAATACGATGCACTAAACATAGGGATTGGGTTCACCAACTAAGTAATAATCTATTTAATTTATATGTACATTTGAAACTTAATAATGCACCTTTCAAATGTAATTACATCTATATTTCATATTTTAACTGTTGGGTTATTATAAGAGACATGACACTGTGATTTTTAAAAAAAAATTATAGGTACATTTGTTCCCATCTATGTGGGCATATGAGCACCATTTTCATGATGGAAATGTTGATTATGGACACATGACACAAGACTGTGGAGTGGAAGTCGAGTTTGATCAATCTAGTCGATCTAGCCACTGTGATCAAAACCTAGTGCGAGGGACGTTAGGTTATGTCGGAAAGGTACAAGAGATAATTGAAGTGGATTTATCTTCTTTCCAATGTTTTATTTTTAGGTGAAAGTGGTGGGACATATTTGATTGGAATAATGTAAAGGAAGATCACGATAGTAGGCTGATATGTATCAACTCTAGAAAGATGTGGGATGAAGATAAGGAGCCCTATGTTTTCCTCAAACACCGCAACCAATTTGTTTTTTATCCAGATGTGTTGGATATGGATTGGTGTTTCGTATTGAGACATGACCCTAGATCGAAACATATTTTTGAGAACAATAGTGTTATCATGCCAAGCAATGTGGAAGATAATGAGGGTGATCATGAGAACCGAGAGTGATATGGTACATGCGTTATTTCATCAATTTTATACTTTTTAAGATGAGTTTTTATAAAGAAGAGGACTTAATTACCTTATTACTTATAAGACTCTTTTTTCGAAACATTATAATATGTATTTTGAATTAATTGGTAATTTACATTGTGTTAATGTTAAAATCAATATTTCACTTGATAATTTTCAATTATGTTGATCTAAAAAACAATGGCGTACTATATAAAGTTACTTTTTTGGTATGTAAGATCATAGTAAAATAATGATAATTCTAAAGTATATGAATTTATTTGCATTATTTTCTAAACTTTATTATGTTAGAAAAAATCATATTATTCTAGATTTATTATTTTACAATTATTTACAATTTTACAAATTTAAAAATTTAAAAATTTTAATAATCATTTCACATTAATACAATTAAAATTTTGACATTAATACAATTAAAATTTTACAAATATTTTACATTCAATTACAATTAGAATTAGAATTACAATTACAATTACAATTTTACAATTTCACATACAATTACAATTTAGAATTTTACATAAAATTACAATTACAATCATTTCACAGTAATACAACTAAAATTTTACAAATATTTTACATACAATTACAATTATAGTTACAATTACAATTTTACAACTTTACATATATACCATTACAATTACAATTTTAGAATTTTACATACAATTACAGTTAAAATTAAAATTTTACAATTACAATCATTTCACATTAATACAATTAAATTTTTACAAATATTTTTCATACAATTACAATTACAATTTTACATACAATTACAATTCAAATTATAATTATAATTTTAGAAATTTACATACAATTACAATTACAATTACAATCATTTCACATTAATACAATTAAAATTTTACACATATTTTACATACAGTTACAATTGCAATTACAATCATTTCACATTAATACAATTACAATTTTACAAATATTTTACATACAATTAGAATTAAAATTAGAATTTTACAATTTCACATACAATTACAATTAAAATTAAAATTAAAATTACAATTACATTTTTTGAATTTTACATACAATTACAATTTTACATATATACAATTACAATTAATATTACAATTAGAATCATTTCACAGTAAATTAAATACTACAATTACAATTAAAATTACAAATACAAATACAATTAAAATTTTACAATTTTACATATAATTAAAATTTAAATTACAGGTACAATCACGACATAATATTTAATAAATATCATGATTTAATATTAAATTAAATAAACATCACGATCATGATAACAATCGTATAAACATCATATTAGACTAAAAAACACATTCAAATTCACTAACATCATCTAATCATAGTGATCATGATAATCTAACAAAAAAAACTTAGCATTGTATAACATCATCACAACACAAACATAAAATATGCATCTCATGTTAAATAACTACTATCACATACACATCTATCCGTAAGCACATTAAATGAACATAAAATACATGAGCCATATATATATATATATATATATATATATATATATATATATATATATATATATATATATATATAATGTCAAAAATATACAATTGTAGTATAAATGTCAAATATCAGCTGGTGGTACATCATCAATAATAGTACTAGTCGAGGCCTTCTCAGTCAATGGTTTAGCCTCGACAAGCTCATATAGATGTTGATAATCACATCCCTATTGATCTGGTGGTGCCTCATGCTGATCAGGATCAACTGCTGGCTACTCATGATGACTCGACATGGATGGTCTAGCCTGCTCATGATCATGAATACTACTGGATGCTACAGGATGCTGACCATGATGACTCAACATGGATGCTGCAGACTGCTCATGATCATGAATGTTGGATGTTGTAAGCTGAGAAGGTTGACTTGATGTGGATGGTCCAACCTGCTCATGATCATGACTGTTGGTCGATGTTGTAGGCTGCTCATCTGCAGCACAAGGTGAACGTTGATCACTCCCCTCATCATGATCATCAGATGATTTTTCGTTGCTCAACTATCGACGTACTTTGTCTCGACTGCGCCTATGTCAAAGGGCCCTCCTCAACCGCGTCACTAAGCTGGTAGCTCCTACAACATGTCGCATCAAGGTGAACGTGTCGCCTGGCATGCCTCTCCACATCTCTACCAGCCTAGCGTCAGCTTATATCTCTATCATAATGGCAGGCCTGACTCCCCTCTCCACAAGCAGTGCACAGAGATGGTCGCCCAACTCCATCCTAAATATAGTGTCAGGCCTACACCTCGCAACATCCAGTACATGCGCAACATGAGGACCAGGTCTATCTGCACTGTCCTGATCCTCGGCATCTTCCATCTCCTAATAGTCTTCAAGATCTACACCTAGATCATTTGGTGGCGGTGGCATCTCATCGCCATCAAATGACATAATGTCTGCAAAATATATATAAGTACACAACAATAATTAGACAATTTCATTAAATAGTTTAATAAAAACAGGTTAAAGAACATGTTAGAATACATTTAAAGAAAACAATAATATTACCTCTATCATCCGGCGACTCATCATCTGTGAAGAGGATGTTGTCACACCCTCACCAATCGAAACTAGCATACAGAAAGGGGACCAGAATGAATGGATGCTCATCAACACTAGATAGAAACTCCAGTGCATCATGCGATATCCTCACGAAAAACTTTGAATCGCCCCTCTTGGGCATCATCTATCCCCACATCTACATCCATACATGCAACATCGACCTATGAGGCTTTTGAACAAGATTAGGCATCATCTCTAGAAACCTCTCAAAGCTAAAAAAAATAGCTTTGAAGTGAAAGGGATTTTCACCCTCTCTTGTGCCTGAGCACGACTTCTATCTAACATTGTACATAACTGCCACAAAAAAATAGAAGACCACCTCACAAGTCGTGGTGCCTGTAATAAAGAATCAACATAAAATAGAAGTGAGAAACTAATATGTTTCCCATCGCTGGTATGGTGTGCAATGGTCAGAATCAGTAGTGAGAGGCACCTCACCTCCTCTCCACCAAATGAAGCAATACGTAACTGACCTCCAGAGACTTGAAAATCTATAGGAGACAGTATATCCGTGCTAATGTATCTCTAGGAGTACACTAACTGACTTCCCACTTCACAGCCAATGAGGACCTCTGGGAACGAGGGAAAATCCACCCCTCCTCGAAAGGCCAGTAATGAAATATATGTCCTCTTGAGTGGGTGCGTACCACTAGTTAGGACCATCTCGGAAAACCTGTTGGTGGGCATTCCACCTGTGGATATGCTATCACAAAAACCCACCATGGCCCTTTACGGATGTAGCCTCCTCGTAGAAATTGAGGAGGCATATCTCCCTTAGGAGCGCCTCAGTGGTTGCTGTAATAGGGCGAGGGTACATATCTCTCTCCATCTCTTGTGCCTCCCACACCCGAACCATGTTATACTGGTCTACCTATTGCTGTCGTTGTTCCCTTTCTTCTCTCCTTTGACGTCGCTGAATGATTGAAATATTAAATAAATAAAAAATATTAAATGAAACATGTATTTAGGAATACATATATATATATATATATATATATATATTTAAAAGAAAAAAAAATAGCTGGTGTGCCACAAAAACAGGCATGCACCGGTAACAGTGCATCATTTTTTGTCGCGCACCAAACGTGGTGCACTTCAAAAATTTTAGCACACTGCCCTCCTGGAATTGTTACAAGGTCAACCGTGCACTGGTATAACAGACCACACCATTGACTATGTACCAGTGTCGGGAGGGCAGTGCGCTAACCAAACTATGCACCCCGGGGCATATAGTTTAGGAAGTGCACCGGCCACCTGACATCACTACATAGTCAACGGTGTGGTCATTTACATGACCGCACCGTTGACTATGTCAAGTTTGGGAGGACGGTGCACTGACAAAAATACCTGCTCCGGGGCAGATATTTCCATCAACGCACCACATTCCCTTAATTTGACATGGTCAATGGTGCAGCAGGGTAACTGATTGCACCGCAATTTTTTTAATTTTAAAAAAGGACGGTGTGTCGTTTTGGTACTGCCTCGAAACCGGTGTGGATACCATTAGCACTAGTCATGGTGCGGCCCATAAATTTATAGGTAGAAACACGAACCGGTGCGAGCTGAACGGCTCGAGCACATTGCATGAGATTTTTTTTTCTAAATAAGGTGAATTTTGAGTTAGAAAACTAATCCACTAAAAGGTTTAATTATGGAAAAACAAGTAAAATACCCATACATTTGGCCGTCGAGGAGACATATTGGCTGTGTAATTTGCAAAACTAGATTTCCCACCGTTTTGCAAAATTCGAAATGGAGATGGTGGGGAATGGATAACAAAAATGCATGCAATGGGAGCACCAATGGCAGGGCACCTCACACAAGGTAAATTTTCACCAATGCTTTAGAGCTCTCGAGCACTGAAAAGTGAAAAATGCAGATTTTTTGTCTTAATTTTTTTTTTATTTAACCTTGTTCTGATGAACGGGTTTTCTTGGCGCACCGGGTGGTTTCTTACAACCACACTGAGTTGTTTCAGTTTTGGTGCAGGGTTTTAGGGTGCACCGGTCTTGAATATTTGTAGAGCACCGATGCACTACAGTAATGAGACGCACATGCCGGGTTTGTACCAAGCGCATGGTGTTCGGGTGTGCCAATTTTTTGTACACACCGATGCTTTCTCTAGTGGAACGCATCGGTGTGGTTTAGGATGAGAAACGCACCGGAAAAAAATCATCTGCAAAAACCTCCACCCGCCAACCTCCTCTAGTAACCCCCACTACAAATGGATGTTTGGGCTATTTTTATAAGGGCTTCCTCAAAAACATCTGCTAGAGGGTCTTTTCTTTGTAGTGCTGGATTTCTTTAGTGAGTCAGGGCAGTGGGTGTATAATTCAGCTTCGTGGCATCTTCCATGGAATTGGAAATCCATATGCAAGTGAGTACAATGGTCACCATTATGCAATACCAGGAAACACTATAGGTGATCAAATTATGAAAAGCACTATGTAAATTTTGTTAATGGTATATCTGAGACAAGCATAAGAAAACATGACGGAATTATAGAAAATTGAGAGCCTTGGTGGCTAGATTGAGAGCCTTTGTGCTTGATTTGAGCCTTTTTGTCTGACTTGAGCCTTTGTGGTTGTGTTGAGCCTTCGTGGCTGAGTTGAGCCTTCCTGGTTTTCTTGAGCCTTCATGGCTTAGTTGAGCCTTAGTGGCTATATTGTATCCCCTCGAGGTTGAGCACCTCAGTGGTGGTGGTGAATTGTTGCTCGTCTAAATGTAAACCAACAAGCATGTGCATGTTCGTGAAGTAGAATTGAGTGATTAATTTCCAACGATATGATAGGGATCAGATCGAAGACAACCTGTAATGTATGATCTTGGATATGGCAACAACAGCAGTGTGGGTGGTGTTCTGGTGAACTGAAATTTGGGGCGGCATGTCCACAGTAGTGAATGGTGTGGCCCTACATTGAAAGTTTGCAAGCCATTTTTTCTTCATGGATATTGCATTACTGACACTTGTGCTTATATTTCATTTGGTATTTCTTTCTTTGTATGGATAAAGGTGAATACGTCTTGGAAATTTGGGTACATATTGAGATTTGTGACCTCAATATGAAGTCATTTTGTTATAATTCAAAACTCTAACTGTTGACATGTAAAACATGGATACCAAGACCAGCATGCCAAAGTAAAAAATGAAGATGTCAAAGACTCAAAAGTACAAATCCAAAGTAGTGATTTGTTTCAGCATATGAATGGTGTGGTCAAAGTTTGTTTATGTTTGTAGAATAGACTCATGACCATGGTAAAGTATGAGTTACATATTGTAGTTAGAGAAAATATACATTTCATTTATTGATTGTAATGGTCAGTTGTGGTCCTCAAAATGTTTTTATGTACATGTTGTAAGACCCAGAGAGACATGCATACCCCTTTGTTATATGTTCCCTCTCTTAGAAAGTTTCAACATCCTGGAAAAGTGTTTCGTGCAGGATGGATACACTTGGGTGGGCCATATTGATTTTAGACTCCATGAGGTGAAATTTTATATCTACTGAGAGTTCATCGAGAGGTTTGATGAACCATGTATGCGAATGACTTCCTAGTAGACTGGAGGTTGCATCGGTTGGGAACCCATGCATTATGGTAGATGGTTGTTCCTTTATATGGACATCAACAATTGCATGAACAAGGCACAGGGTGTAATTACCAGACTAGAATAGATGTAGATTTTTCATATTGATCTCGATACAAGTAGTCATTAAGGGGGTGTGTTGGAAAATGTAATTCCTACTTGTCTCAGTTGTGATTCTTGCTATGTAAAGGCATATGTTCCTATTAGTTAGGAGTTGTTTCCAAGTTTGGTGTGTGGTTGAGCAATAGAATGTGTGTCCAAGATAGTTTCCCTATCTTGAAACAACACTTATTTTATATGTGTAATATCATAATTGATCAATGTATAATATAGATTTCCTTATAGAAATTTAACTTTCTTGTATATATGTAATATCATAATTCATCAATCTATAATACCAAGATAAATTTCTATAAGGAAATCTATATTATCCATTGATCAATTATGATATTACATACATAAAAGAAATTTTGTCTCAAGATAGGAAAACTATCTTGGACACACAATGTGTTGGTTGAGAGAATATCTCAACCACACACCAAACTAGGAAACAACTCTTAACTAATAGGAACATAATCTTTTACATAGAAAGAATCAGAACTTAGACAAGTAGGAATTACATTTTCCAACAATATATTAATATGAATATGATTTGATAAATCATAATAATAATATTAATATTAACATTAATATTAATATTAATATTTTATTATTAATATTAGGTTTAATAAAAAAAATTGCATGGTATTAATAATAATTTGGTCCATGGTACTTGGACCATAGGCTTCTCCTACATAAAACCTCTTTTTTTAGTTTTTGTAAATATAAAGAGGTTTATGGAGTACATATTAAAAGAGGTTTTATTTATTTACCAGACCTCTAATTTATTTATGTTTTTATTTATTTACCATAAATAAGTATAAAAAGAGGTTTTATTTATTTATCATACCTCTCGTTTATTTATATTTTTATTTATCTACCATATCTGTTTTTTGAGTGTTAGTAAACCTCTTCATATTTTAAATATAGATTGTTTAAATTTGTTTTTAATGATTTTTAATTTTTTATTTATATGGTTATGTAAGTTATTGTTTAAGCCTACATTATTTAGATTTTACTTTTAATTTTTTTTTTAGTTTTTTATTGACTGACATTAGTGAAATTTCATTCGGACCGACAAACTTACACATCTCCCCCATACTGGGTTGTAGAATGCGCCTCCACACTACAAGAAAAAAGGACATTGGTGAGGGGCGAAAAATGTCACCATAAGCTCATTGGTGAGGATCAAAAGAGCCTTCGTCACCAAAAATTGAACGTCACCAAAAGTGGTGTCGCCGAAAGTATAGGTGTTGTGGTGACATTCAAGGTTCATCACCAATAATGATTTATAATGACGGATAGTGACCGTCACTATTTCATATGAGCAATGGTGACGGACCACAGCCTCGGTCACCAAAAAACTGAACGTCACCAAAGGTGGCGTCGCCGAAAGTATAGGTGTTGTGGTGACATTCAAGGTCCGTCACGAATATTTATTATAATGACGAATAATGACCGTCACCATTTCATATGAACAACGATTTATTGTGATGGACCTTTCATGGGCATCACTATTGGTGCATATATATGGCGACGTTCGTTGACCATCACCATTTCATACCTGGTGAGGGTCAAAAAATGTCATGATAAGCTCATTGGTGACTTCAAGTTCTGTCACAATTAATGAATATAATGACAAACAATGACCCTCACGATTTCATATCAACAACAACGATTTATGGTGATGAACCTTTCATGGTCGTCACTATTGATGTGTATATATGGTGGTGTTCGTTGACCGTCACCATTACATATTTTGGTAATGGTAAAAAAATGTCACCATAAGCTCATTGGTGATGGTCAAAAAAGCCTTCGTCACCAAAAATTGATCGTCTCCATTCCATATTTATATCAGGGCACGATGGAATCGAACCACCAACCTCCTGCTTGTAAAGCAGGTGCTCTTCCATTGAGCTAGCACCCTTTATAGATTGTAAATTCTACAACTTTCAATAAATTAAAAACAATGAAATAAGGCTCCAAGCTAGTACAGAAAGAAGCGGCTCTAGAGTTTGGATTTTTGGTGCTTGCAACTACTGATACAAAGGCAAAAAATGAATGAATCCAAGCTCCTAGATAGAACAAAAGAAATTGGCCTTGGAGCTAGGTCTTTTAGTGCTTGTGCTTATCGATACAAAGGCATTCATTGGTACATGTATTCATAGGTAGAATAATGAATGGTAAATCATATTTCTTCAAAGAAACACTAGGATTTCACCACTTATGATTTGAGTTAGCCACATAGTAATATGCTCAATAAGTCATGTTTAAGCTAATATGTTCAAGCGGTCTTAACACACTAGTTCATAATCCTAGACGAGTCAATTAATTTCATAGGTTTGTAATCCTTACTATGACCTGAACATAGGCTAAGTTGTATTTTATGGTCATACATGTAAAAAGAAGGAGATCAGAAACAAGGGACTAACTAGCATACATGGTAGGCCTGCAACTAAGCTTGTTATCCAATAATTTTTTGCACAATGCAAAGGAATTTTGGTTATAAAAACTTCATTTGACTCGCTCTTAGCTGACTTTAGTTTATGTATGAGAGAAGCGTCAATAAAATTAAAAAATCCAAGCCAGATGGAAATTGAATAGAAGAACATGTGCCCCATCTGGACAATTGGGTAGCCATGTGTAGCAAAGCGCTCAAGAGATCATGGCTAGACTCGTAGCAATACTTTTAGACTCTTACGAGCAAACAATTGATTTTAACCTAAGTAATGCTAGAGTAATGCTAGCATTTCTTGATTAAGAAAAAAAACTTCCTTACCATATGCTTTTTACTTCTAAGTTTTTCTCCTCTCCACCTCAAGAAGAGGCCAATTAAGATGTTAAAATTTTTCATTGGCTTACAAAAAGCAATGTCAACATTTGATAGGTGGAGAAAAAAATTATTATAATATTTGCCTTAAAACATTAGGTTTTATGTGGTTTTATGTTTTAATTCTCGAGCAAAGACTAGTAATAAACAACTGGACATTTACTATAGTCCATGTTACCTTACGGCAGGGACTAATAAGAGTTCCCAAATTTGTTTCTAAATATGTCTGATTTGTTTGAGTTTGGGATAAATGTAGTCAAATATTTTCAAGTTCGTCCAAGATGCAATGAGCTTAATTATGTTTGCCTAAGCTAGTGAACAAGCTTGACCCAAGATTTTGAAAAGGGAGTTTGATAGAGATTACTAATTTGACATATTTTAACAAATTTTCCCTTTTTGTATGTCTTTAAGAGAGAATCTAAACTAGCCTCCTCTTACCACAATGTGGCTAGATAAGTGAGACAAATAAAAACCAATAGTATCCACTAAGAGATTGCGAGTGAGGGGCATTTATTCTGCCAAAAGATGCTCAAAACAGGGCATCAAAGTTGATCACCCAGTGTGTTGCAAAGTACTACTATAAGAATCCTATCTTCCTCATTTGTCAGGTCTACCGTATCTCTACAGTATAACTGGGCATTTGTGGCAACCATTAGGGGGATTATTTAGTGGTTCCTTCTTTCATATAATTTATGGGGTCCTTTTCACTTTTATGTTGTGTTATTGTCAGTTGTTTTGGGTTTGAGTTGATTCTTAATGCTCTCAACTCTTCAATCTCTCGGATAAAGGGATTCATAGGCTTCATAGTGTTTGGCTATGGGTCTTTGCATGGTTGGTCATCAACCATCCAAGGCCATCCAAGACCTATCTGGATACGAGCATGTTGACAGGTGGCTTTGCTAAATCTGTGGTAAACCAGATACAAGTGAAGCACATCTTTTTGGACTGCTTGTATGCAAGAGACTACTAGAAGGACATTGAGGATCAACACTCAATTTTATTCAAGGAAAAAGTGCATTGGATACTGTAAACCATAGAAATTCCTGGTGTCTTTTGTTCTTGCCCCTCTCATGGATTTGGAACTGCTTCAGAGTTATTCCATTGTTCACCTTTTGGAGGCTGAACTGAAAATTTTCTTTTGCTAACGAGGAAAGAAAAAGCATCATGCATCTTGTCCACTAAAATTATGAAAAATATATATGGATGGGAAAAATTACAAATGGTTCCATGTGCTCCCATAACAAAGTAGAGTGATGCATATGCACTTTCAATCCATAGTGTATTATAATAGATATATGTGCAATTTGGAAGTTGTTATTCCAAATTTCACATTCAAACACCACGTGCACTGTTTATTTTCATTAACAGAGATGACAAAACTAATCACTTAGGTCATTGCTTGACAACTGTCTGGTATTGATAACTTAGATATGTTTGATATGATGCTCAAAATAACCACTTAAGCTTTCAAATGTTGATCCTTTTGCTGTAAATTAAAGCATGGTTCGTTGGAAGCATATTTTATTGCGAACTGGTACATAAGTAGTGGCTTGAATCCGTCACTTGATATGTTTGATTGCCAGGTTCATGAATCTTATCTAACATCAAAGAATTTCAGAGAAAAGTTGTACTAGATTATATCAAACCCTAAAGGTGGCTTCTTCATTTGTTCTACAGTTCAGATATTTGTGCAGGACTCATCTCAACTTGGAATACTATGCAATTATGACAATGAATATCCACATTATCAGGATGACTGGTCTCTATCTCTATCATGTAAGCATGTAAAAAATACATCATACATTTGAATTGTTATTAGTATGTAGTGAAGTCATGATGAACTACATTTGGTTTGCTTCTACTATAGATATGGTGATAAATGCCCCGTGAAAAGACCTGAAATGGTGGAAAGCAAAGATATTCAGACATATATAAGATATCAATGAAAAGGGCCACGACAAATAAACTTACTCAAAATATCAAATGACATGCAAGCATTAAGTATAGCATGTTGTTCAATTTTCTTTTCACAAATATAACTCATACTTTGGTTAGTCCAAACATTCATAAGAGTAGAGTGTTCCATATAGTCACCTTGAACATCATTAGAAGCAAGGTAGCTGCATAGTGCAGATAGAGGACTTACGTTAAAAATAGCTACAAAATTTAACTTTTTTATGCTAAAGGACAATGGCAACCTGTGAAACTGAGTTTACAATAAGACCCAAAAGAACCAAGAGAATTTGATGCCTACTATTAATTTAAAAAATGCAATATAAAATTTATCTCTATTCTAAAAATGAAGTAATATCAAAGAATTGTTTATGTTTCCATAGGTTTCTCCCCTAATAGAGAACACTTATTATTCAACAAAATAAATTACCCAAAATTGAAGTTAAAATGACAATTCAACACCATCTTCCCCCGTGTAAGTTACTAAGTATACACTTTATTTTTTCAAAATGGTCATAAGAAATTTCTTTTTTGTAATACACACTCATAAGTTACATTTCAAAATTTCTCCATAAATTAAAAAAAACACATCTTACAGAAATTTTGCATGATTCTCTGGGTAGGAAAAATATTATACCTTTTCATAGGTTCATCATTGTCACATCGACACAAATTATAGCATTCTACCATTATGGTTCATGTTATTTGAAAAAAAATATTTTCAAATGGAAGTACTCCTGTTACACAGGCCCAAAAGTATTCTACTGCATACTTACCCAAAACATTGTCAAATGGAAAACCTCAATTTCAGACCCTGTAGCAGCTTGCAAACATATTCGACCCGAGGGACTATAATTTTCGGATCTAAAGCATTATATTTTCTACTTGAGACACTGCAATTAACATTTGAACCTATGCATCTATGATTGTGGCAAATATTTGGGCCTGTGGACTTGTAACACTCCTATTACCTATTGCAGAACACTCAAATTGGACTCTCCGACTTGCGATACAAACCTTAGGCTTACACTCTACAGCAAATCAGACCTGTTCAGGACTTGTGCACCAGCAGTCCTAGGGTCTGTCATATTTATTAAGGCTTGGATCTATGTTGTAAAATCTAAAGAAAATTTTGGACTTGAGTACTCTGATATGTGGACAACTCTTGGACATGTGACTGTGGCAAAGGAACTTGGCATAGATTCAGACCTGAGACATCAGTTAAAAACCCTTGAATCTGTGGACAAAGAAATATTGGACTTGTGACATAATCCCTCTAACCTTTTGGATAGGAAGATCTCTTGGAATAGTGAAATATCTTGGATTGAGGGGCTGCAATTTTTTTTTTTCTTGCAACAGTATTTCGAAGACAACATTCAAGACCAGTGGCCAAAGGAAAATTCAGATTTGTGGCTTGTGTGACAAGGATAAAAACACTTAAGCATATCTGAGATGTTTTTGGAAGCAATATTTGAAAAGGCTTAGAGCTGGTGCAGATCTTAGAGATCGTAGGGATCTTGACTCTCAACCCGAGAGTTGAGAGCTGGTGTAGAGATTAGAGCTTATTGCAAAGCTTAGAGATCGTAGGGCTATTGACTCTCAAACCCATCCCAAATCTATCTTTCTACAGAACCAAAGGTACAGCATAGGTGCTCCCAATAGTGGATTTCTTCCTAACACTGGGGCAGTGTTCACACCTCTTGAAGATTGATCCAGAATCTATGTGGAACGAAAAACTCGAAAAGAGATGTAACAAGAAATAGAAGCATAGTGGAGAATGAAGAGTAAGTTCAAAAGTCAAATTCTGGGAAAAGTTTCTATGGAATAATACTTCGCATCCAAGGAACCTATACTCGCACATCTTGGCACATTTCTTGCAAACGTACTAGCACTTGAAAGAATTGCAGACTTGTGAAAGCACTGAAGCTCAAACCTACTGTGACATTATTCTGACCTATGGAGATTGACACTTCCTCTCTCGGCTTTATAAATATTTTTGAAGACACATTACTTAGGGTTAAATGGATCTATAATAGAGGTATTTCGCAGACCTATGGAAAACCTCAATTGCAAACCCTGTAGCAGCTTGGACACATCTACAATTCAACTTCAGGGACTATACTTTTTGGATCTAAAGCACTATAGTTTTTACTTGAAACACTGCAATTCAATTTGAACCTGTGCATCTGTGATTGTGACAAATATTTGGGCTTGTGGACTTGTAATACTCCTGTTACCTATTTCAGAACACTCGAAATAGCCTCTCAGACTTGTGATACATACCTTAGGCTTACACTCTACAAATCAGACCTGTGAGGGACTTGTGCACCAGCAGTCTCAGGATTTGTCATATTCATTAAAGCTTGGATATGTGTTGTAACATCTAAAGAAAATTTTGTACTTGAGTACTCTCATATGTGGACAACTCCTGGACCTATGACTGTGGCAAAGGATCTTGGCATATATTTGGACCTGAGACATCAGTTTAAAAACAATGAATCTATGGACAAATAAATATTGGACTTGTGACACAATTCCTATAACCTTGTGGATAGGAAGAAGTATTGAACTAGTGACATACATTAGATTGAGGGGCTGGAAAAAAAACTTCTGGAAGAACAGTATTTCGAAGACATCATTGAAGACTTGTGGCCAAAGGATAGTTCAAATTTGTGGCTTGTGTGACAAGGTTGAAAACACTAAGCATATCTGAAGTGTTTTTGGAAGCAATATTTGAAAATTCTTAGAGCCAGTGCAAAGCTTAGTGAAGAGCTTAGAGCTCTTAGGGATCTTGACTCTCAACCCCAGAGCTTAGAGCTTGGTGCAGAGCTTAGATCTTGTAGGGATATTGACTCTCAACCCCATCCCAGATCTATCTTTCTACAGATCCAAAAGTACAGCAGAGGTGCTCCCAATAGTGGATTTCTTCTTGACACTAGGGCAGTGTTCACACCTCCTAAAGTTCAATCCTTAGAGCTCGTATGGATATTGACTCTCAACCCCATCCCATATTTATCTTTCTACAGAACCAGAAGTACAACAGAGGTGCTCCTAATAAAGGATTTATTCTTGACATTGGGGCAGTGTTCACACCTCCTGAAGATTGATCTAGACTTTCTGTGGAACAAAAAAATCAAACATAGATATAGAAAGAAATCATAGCGTAGTGGAGAAAAAAGAGTAAGTTCAGCGGTCGAATTCTGGGAAAAGTATCTATTGAATAATAATTCACATCCAAGGAATCTATACTTGCAAATCTTGGCACATTTCTTGTAAACATACTCACACCTGAAAGAATTGAGGACTTGTGAAAGCACTGAAGCTCAAACCTACTATGACATTCTTTTGACATGTGGAGATTGACACTTCCTCTCTTGGTTCTATAAATATTTTTTAAGACACATTACGAAGGGTTAAATGGATCCATAATAGAGCTATTTTGCGGACCTATGGAAAACCTCAATTGCAAAACCTCTATCAGCTTGGACACATGCAATTCGACCTGAGGGACTATAATTTTTGGATCTAAATCACTGTATTTTTTAGTTGAGACACTCCAATTCACATTTGAACCTATGCATCTATGACTGTGGCAAATATTTGGGCCTGTGGAATTGTAAAACTCTTGTTACCTATTGTAGAACATTTGAATCAGCCTCTTAGACTTGTGATACAGACCTTAGGCTTAAACTTTGCAACAAATAAGTCTTGTGAGGGACTTGTTCACTAGCAGTCTCGGGATCTGTCATATTTATGAAAGCTCAGATCTGTGTTGTAACATATGAAAAAAATATTGGACTTGAGTACCAATGTAGTAGCAGAACTCTTGGCCAAAAATGGCAAAAGGATCTTGCCATAGATTCGGACACGAGATATTAGTTAAAAAACCTTGAACATGTGAGCACTATTTAAAAAAGGTTTTCACATGTCCTACGAAGTGTTTTTGGAAGTAATATTTGAAAAGGCTTAGAGCCAGTGCAGAGCTTAGTGCAGAAATTAGAGCTTGTAGGGATCTTGAATCTCAACCCCAGAGCTTAGAGCTTGGTGCAAAGCTTAGAGCTTAGAGCTTAGAGCTCATAGGATATTGAATCTCAACCCCATCCCAGATCTATATTTCTACAGAAGAAGAAGTATAGCAGAGGAACTCCCAATAGTGGGTTTCTTCTCGACACTAGGGAAGTTTTCATGCCTCCTAAATATTGATCCAGAATTTCTATGGAGCAAAAAACTCAAACAAAGATATAGCAAGAAATAGAAGAATAGTGGAGAACAAAGAGTAAGTTCAGAAGTCGAATTCTGGGAAAAGTTTCTATAGAATAATACTTCGCATCTGAGAAACCTGTATTTGCACATCTTGGCACATTTCTTGCAAACATACTCGCACCTGAAAGATATTGTGGACTTGTGAAAGAATTGAAGCTCAAACCTAATGTGACATTCTCTTAACCTGTGGATATTGACACTTCCTCTCTTGGTTCAATAAATATTTTTGAAGGCATGGTTTGGATATGGTGTTGTTCTCTGTTTTTATACTCGGTGATGTATGACATGATGTTTTCTCCATTCTCAGTGTTATAACATTATGAAACTTGGTACTATGATTAGTCCTATGATGATGATATATTTGGTGTTGTGATAATTATATTTCTATATTGATATTAAAAGCTATGATGAAGGTTCAATCATGATGCTTCGGTGCTACATCATTCCAGTGCTACAGAACTTGGAGATACTACAAAAGTGATCACTATATTAAAAAATTTGAATAGAAACCTACAGTCCATTTCAACATAGCAAGTATATGGATGTTCAAAATAGCAACCTACATTCTATTTCAACATACCTCTGAACTACACTATTTTTAATATGTTTGAAACTTCTTTCTGCAATATTACAATATCACTGTAATTTCGTATTGAGTTGCATGATGAAATTACATCAAAAGTGTCTTTGAGATAATAGAGCTTGATATGAAACAATAAACCTATAGCCTTGTAAACTGCAGTTATGTGATAACTACAAAAGATGATCTGAATTGTATACAATGATCTGAGATTTCAAAGAACTCCAAATTCCTAAGGTTGAAATGTGAAACTATACCCCTATATTTATAGTTTAGATCTGCATGTTGTCTCTTTATAAGATTAATGTAAATTTATAAACAATTGACTGAAGAACAAAATTGAAAAAAGACTGTAAATATTCAAGACAGTGCATGAAATCAAGGATTTGTAAATCCATGGCTTCAAATGACATCATCAAAATGAGATCCAAGTTTGATGAAGTCAATATTGAGCTCAACGCTCAAATTCTAGCCAATCTTGCTTTTGATTACATCGAGGACACACATCAATGGGTCAAGAATTCATTGTCATCATGCCTACAATAAAAGACCCTAAATAAATGAACATGACAGCAAAGGGGGTCAATGACCTAGCTAGGGCCACATTAGGGCTAGTAGTTACAATTGTAACCACAGATAATATCGTTAGTGGATATATCTGGCATCTCATGCCAAATGAAGTGCCCCCATATCTTTTGAAGAGTCTTCACTCGCCAAACACTAGGGAAAGCAAGCCTCTCAGCTCTAATATGGAACTTTGTCTAACTACTATAATTGCAATACTATCTAACATGAATATTCAAACAAGAGGGAGACATAGAAAATCTTCACATCTTTATGTGGTCCCCTTCAGAGGAACCCCTCCATATTATCCACATATTTTGTTTATATATTAAATTCATAGAAATAATGAAGGGAGAGGATCCCTCTAGGCCATCAAACACTGTTCTGTACAAGGTTCATGATAAAAAAATTTCCAACTAATTAACTAGTTTAGATTTGCATGTTGTCTCTTTTTTGGGATTAATATAAGCAACTAGGGATTTATGCAAATATTCAAGAGTCAAGAGAGTTCATGAAATCAAGGGCTTGTAAATCTATTTCTTCAAATGCTAGTGTCAACATGAGATTCAAGTTTGAAAAATTCTATCTTTAGCTCAAAGCTCAAATTATGGTTGATCCTGCATTTGATACATTAAAAGAAGTCATCAATGGATCAATAAGACATTGAATGAGTGCTTTTTCATCACGCTTGTAGTAGTTAATCATAATTAAATGAACATGACAATAAAAGGAGTCAATGGATGAGCTAGGACTACATTAGGATTGGTAGTTAAAATTGTAACTAGAGAGAGCATGTGGTCACCGGATATATCCATGTAATTTCAAGCCAAACGAGGTGCCACCATCGCATTTTAAGAGTCGCAGCTTACAAACACTAGATAAGACTTTCAACTCTAATATGGTCTTCATTCAACTAATACCATTGCACTCCTATCTAACACGAATCTTAAAAATAAGGCGGAGTCACTACAGATCTTCAAGTCTTTATGAGGTCCCATTCAGGGGAATCCTTCTATTTTCATATGAAATCCATGGGTTCTATCTCTATATTTAATTCATGGATACAACAAAGACAAGGTTCCCTCCAAGCCATTATAAACGACTCTATGCAAGAAGGCAACTCCTTGATAGCTTCTTTCCCGTGGATTTTAGCATAAGCAAGAATGCTATCGTCCTTTTAGTTTCAAGCCTTCTTTGAGGATCCATATGCAAAAATATTCCCTCCTCCCAATCCCATCAATTCAAGGATGAGGTGAAGCCTAGGCTTTCTATTCCCTCAAAGAAAAAGGCGCCCCTCAATTCTGCCTTTATAGTGGAGAAATCAAAGGACATTCCAGTGTTGGAACTTGCATGTATATGCGCACAACTTTTTGTATTGAAGGGATGGCACTCTTTGTCCTTTGAATGGGCTTTGGCCATCTACAACAATGATTCATGGGTTGAAAAGTCAAACCTAGATTACCAATGATGAGCTCGTCCTCCATTCCAAGTGTTACTTCGTTGTAATTTTTAAGGCCATGGTGGATAGGGAAAAAAACTCAACCTATGATCCTATTTCTATGGGAAGATGCACCTCTCCTTTCATCCCTAGTTCTGAAAGTTTGATCCAAACACCATGATTATTACAGCAACTCTAGTCTAGGTAAGAGTTCCAAACCTCCTCTTCACTTATGGTATCCTAATTTTCTTTCAACTATTAAAAACTCTCAGGGTAATTTTATTAATGTTAATGGAGCTCATATTGTCATGGGCTCAACATCTTTACCCATATCTATGTAATGCTCAACTTAATTTGTGAGTTTCTCAACTAGTTGCTCATATAATGGGTTGATCTCACTTTTACCGAAATGTTAGACATTGAAAGCACAAAATTTAGATGTAGATCATGCCAACAAATTGTACACCTCCAAGAAGCCTATTCATCTTGATTCTTCACCAACATCTTCTACATCCAATGGACATAGGAAAAATCCCAAAGGATGGTAAGTAATACAAGGAAACATATGTGCTCCAAGAAAGAAAATGGCTCAACCGAAAGAAAAGAAACCTATGCAAGTTCCCCTTGGTAGTGGTGGGGAGACACACTCAACTTTGGTGCCATCAAATCTCTTTTGAGGTTTAAAGCATCTTCGTGAATCGAAAAAGGAAAAGCTTAGTCCTAACAACCTTGCGTTCATGATTCCCTTTCACAAATCAGTATATCACAATGCCACTAACCCATGTCAACAAAACTGGGTGGATCAATATTAGAAAGAAAAAGAAACAAAAGAAAAAGTGATCCTCATGAGACAAACCACAACACCTAGTGACCATGTAACTTCTTCAACTCTCTACAAATGAGTCAAGTTGTGTTTCTCTATGTTCTCTGCATTTATATCTATTTCATAGTTATGTTTCAATATTATGTTCATAGTTATGGGATTGAAGCATGACAGAGGAAGAAGGAAATCATGTAGCATCCACATTTTTCAAGTGTGAGTACCCATTTCTTTGTATTCACTTTTCATCCACAGAAGAAAAGAGCAAAGCATAGGCCTCTCCTAGTTGGGTTCGTCCTGTATTGGGTTTTCCTAGGGTATATCTTGTATTCAATGTATGGATGGTGTGTAATTGTTTGTTTCCTTCATTTCACTTTTAGCTGATTCTCAGTAATTTCTGTGTTAAATCTAATGATATGAAGTCTGCAATCTTGAGTAGAATAGTGCTAGTAAAAGACTATATAATATTATAAAATTTGTTATGAAGATCCGGTGGAACATCCACAACAGTGTACAAATCAGAAATGGACTAAGAACCCAATGGCATGCATTAACTCCATTCATTCTCTATGCTTCCAAGTTCCCAGAGATAAATAACATCAAAGAGTAACAAAGATACAAAGCAAGACAAAATTGCATATCAAAATGCACACTTGCATTTCTGAACCAAATGACAAAAACCTACAAAGCCTCCAAACTAAACAAAGTCAACTCCACAACAAATGAGATTACTCGCACTAATATCAAATGTAAATCAATATACACTAGCACAGACACATCTAAAATTGTGTCTGATATGCACATCAATGTTCCAAAGCTCAGGGTTGAATATCTCAAATTTCAATCCTCAATACATCAATCATTTCTCTAAACTCAAGATATGCAATATTGACCCTATCAAAACCAAAATTAGATGGATCTGGGATATTATATTCGATGCACCTAACACATAGTATAGATTAAATGCAATTACATGCAAATAAAGTATTGACAGACTCACCCACCCCAAGCAGGATGTAGAGCATCTCACATCTTTCAGTACAAACACAAACAACTATTCATTAAAATAACACTTAGTTTATTCATGTGGTAAGGATATGAATCAAGCTACAACAAGAATTAGAAGGAGAAAAAACATACCTTCGGTCCCTCTCCGCAAGCGCATTTTCTAAAAGTACAATATATCCAATGTCAGCAGTTGATGCATTTGCCAAATAATCCTGGCCCAGACAAAAATGGACAAACAAATCAGTATCACGTGGCAGGCATAAGAAATCTCAAAGTAAGCATCTGGAAAAGTTCCATTCATAGTGCCAAAAATAATAACAGTAAGTTGAAGCGGTCATTGGTGACAGAAGCATAGATCCATGTTCCTAGATACAATGGATTATCGCATTAAGTCCCTTGGATTACAAGTTAGAAAGCAGCACCGAATACAACATGCATCAACAGATTTTTATCTAGAGCTCTTTCGTGTTTGGACAGACAATAAGAAATTAAATATAATTCATGTGAAGGAACAATTAAAAAAAATTCAAAGCACACTTCAAATTCAAGAATGCAAACTCAAAATCAAAAGAGCACATCAGAATCTCTAAATAAGGTTTCATGATGATCACCAGAAGTTGAATCTTTGCAAAATGTTTGGCTCTAAAAACAAAGCATGAGAATCTAGGCTATGATAGATCATAGGAAGCTAAGACATTAAATCTATGGGATGTTGGATATCATTGAATTAAATTGCAAGTAGAGATGATAACAAGTCGAATAAATGACACCTACCTGCCCCTTTTGTAAAAAATAGGGAAACAATTTACAGCTAGATATGCTTGGAAAAAGGAGGGCATGGTTGCCTCTATAGTGACAACTAGAAAATGAAACATGGAAACCCTATGCACAGCAGGTTGCATGAGTAAATGCTAATAATATATGTTGGAAAATGAAATTGATATGCTTGAGACGAAAATAAGTGAGGCCTATTCATAAAGCAGTTCGAAACTGAATCCACTGGTTAGAAATTGTCCCCCACCAGACAACGCTTCAGGAACCATTCAATTCTACATCTAGTATCCAAATTATCAAAATTCAGTTGTGCATAGTTTTGTTTTCTGTGATCAAAACATAGTAATACCCACACAAATGTTCAAAATGCAGAGAATATATACATACGTTTTTTGTTTCTGCTTGAGGGCATGCATTGCACATACTGTGGCTAGGGTTCGAAGCCCATACTGTAAATGGGGTTATCGGGATAATCAAACACTACAAACGCACATACTGTTCTAGGGTTCGAAGCCCATTATAGTTTTGAATATCTTAGAGATGGCAACATCAGCTTCACAAATGGCTACTAGCATCAATAGAATATTGGATCTTTTCACTACTTTCTATGATGGATTGACAGATAAAATCATGGAGGAAAATCTTAAAGATGTTGATCTCAATGTTAGAGCTCGGGCACTCAATTCCCTGCTTCTAAATCATCAACTCCAGGTTTTCAAGCAGGGTGATTTCATAGTTTACAGGCAACAGGCAAAAGAAAAATTTGTAAGGTTTAAGGGCCTCTCATCTGAAGATATGCTCATATATCAAGTCATAAAAATTGTTGGAAATATGGGTATATGGAAAAAAAAATTACAGCAACCACAGGTTAACAAAGCATTGAAAAATCCAGAAACTCGTGACTTAATAAAAGGGGTGAAGTGTGTTTCTACCCAAGAAATGAAGGTGTATATGCTAGCAGAATTGACACCTTCAAAGGAGATAACTGGAGGTGCATGGTGCACAGATAAACTTTGATATGGAGTTCACTAACATTTTTAAGCAACAGTGTTTGCAGTTAGTCTTGCAGCAGGGTGTAGCCACTATTAAGGGTGTTGCCGATTTTGTGAGAAAATCAGGGATATCAAAGGTGGAATTGAAAGTTTAAGAGCTCAAGAAAATGGTGATGTGGCAGAAGTGATAAGAACCGGAACCAGAGACTTTGCTGCTATAGGGGTTCCCAAGCTCAAATTCAGGAATAGTCGGCATTTACGAACATTTTTTGTGGAGTTTTCCCTATCTTTCAAGACTGCACAGATGATGGCCTGATTTCTGATTTTCATGCCACCGAAGCTACATTATACATGCAATAATTGTTTAAACTCTTACCTTCTCATAGACCTCTCAACAGATGGAGGAGGAGGGTGGCCTTCTTCTTCTTGAAACTGAATAATGGTGCTCGAGTTGAACTCTTAAATGCATTCAATATCGATGAGAGAGTTTTCAGGTTCCCCTCCTATAGCTCTAGCTGTGCTCTACTGTTTTGGTTGGTAACAGAATGTTATGTATTTTGTTTGCCCACCAATACTCCACGACAATACCCTCTTGAAATTTATTGAAATTTAAATGGAGTGGGAAAATTATTTTGGGATGAGTCAAAGCATTTTAATCAAAAGGGTAAAAACTTAAAAAAAAAACAAAACAAAAAATTTATTCCAATATAATAAATATTTAAATTTCTTAAACTTTATTCAAATATGGTAAATATTTTAATATTTTTCAAAACAAAGGTGGATGCTATGTTGGCTTTGCAAATCACTCTATATTTTTTATGTTATTTTATTTTTTTAATTGTATATGATTAATCTAGATTCATTTTAACTTCTAATCTATCAAATGTCTATAGAAATCAAATCTAAGGAGTTTTTCATTTCAAGAGATTTAATTCCTCTCTCTTGGCCTTGGTAGATCTAGAGTTAAAATATATCAAGATTGGGTTAATTATTAATTTTATGTTTTTAATTTTAATTTTATTTTGACAGACTCTAACTGTTAAAGATAAAATTACAACGTTTTTACCATAGGAGAAGAATTCAACACTGGAGAAACCCTAGAGGCCCACGGAAAAATTGCAGGCGGAGAAAGGGTCGTAGTTTTGACAAAGAGTGAACAAAATCTAGACAATGTGATCTCTGATATCCTTGTCAAAATGAAAAATAAGATTAAATGGTAACCATGAATTTTTTATCCACATGATATGTATTTTGTACAAAGATGGTGGCCATGATAAACCCTTTGAAGACACACAATTATCCATCAAATATGTTTTTTAGATGAGATTTTGACTACTTACTATTGGACCGACATGGAGGAGGAGGAGGAGTTGGTGGATTATGAACTAGAGGAGGGGGGCTTTCAACAAATTTGGTCTAGTCCCAAGGATTTTATCCATTCTCATTTCAAATTCAACTTAGAAGGTCACCATACTACAGTTTCTGGGCCTACCAGATATTTAGAAAGCAAAGTTAAGAATTCAATAGGCAACTCTCTAACGGTTCGAAGGCCCTAACCCCTAATGCAGCCATGCACTATTTGGGTCCTTTATTTTCGGCTAGCCCAGGGCCTGAGGATGTTTGTTAGGGGCTAGAGAACCCCTAACCCTAGAGGCCCATGGAAAAATTGCAGGTGGAGAAAGGGTCGTAGTTTTGACAAAGAGTGAACAGAATCTAGACAATGTGATCTCTGATATCCTTGTCAAAATGAAAAATAAGATTAAATGGTAACCATGAGGTTTTTACCCACATGATATATATTTTGTACAAATATGGTGGCCATGATAAACCCTTTGAAGACACGCAATTATTCATCAAATATGTTTTTTAGATGATATTTTGACTGCTTACTATTGGACCCACATGGAGGAGGAGGAGGAGTTGGTGGATTATGAACTAGAGGAGGGGGGTTTTCAACAAATTTTGTCTAGTCCCAAGGATTTTATCCATTCGCATTTCAAAGTCAACTTATAAGGTCACCATACTACAGTTTCTAGGCCTACCAGATATTTAGAAAGCAAAGTTAAGAATTCAATAGGAAAATGTCTAGCGGTTTGAAGGCCCTAACCCCTACTCCAGCCATGCACTATTCGGGTCCTTTATTTTCGGCTAGCCCAGGGCCTGAGGACGTTTTTTAGGGGCTAGAGAACTCTTCTTGGGGTGTTTGGCTCTAAGTTTAGTTTCCCTATTGTCCTAAATATTGGAGGAAGACATACAATGTGTTACTACTTCCTTAGGGTTTTCATAATTTTTTGAACACAGTGGGGGTTCTTCACTCTCATAAGCCTCTCTGGATAGTTTTCTTGTATATCCTTCATCTCAAGTGCCATCAGCCTCGCCCTCCTTTGGCGAACTAGTGAAGGAGAGCCTTTCCTCGACAACGGAAGAAGGTCAAACTAACATCATAAATGGTCTTGTGGTTTTCAGGGAGAAACACCCTTGTGAATAAGAATGAGTTATGATTCAAAATGAATCTGAGAAATCAAAGAAGTGGAAAATCCATTTTAGTGTAAAGAAGAAGAAAAAATTCCTTCGTTCTCTATTTTTGGGAGTCAACGTCACCATTCAAAATACTGAGGAAATGTTCCAAAAATACTTGGTGGGGTAAGTGAGGGGTTGAAAATTCAGGTCCTCAACCCTAAATGTGTGGGCGGACAAGGAAATCTTACCTATTGTAAAATTTCCTCCAGAGGTGTCGCTATTGGCCCAAGGTTGGATTCATTTGTGCTTCAAAGATGTAGCAGACACCCGATAGGTACAACAAATGGCTTAGAAAATTGATTCATCTCCTATCCTTGTCAATTTCTAGATGTCCCTCTTCGATGCAAAGTAGGAGAGACTAGATATGGCCCCAATCTAGGTTCGTCTTCCAAGTCTCCCTCCTAACTATTGGGACACCCTAATTTTCAAAGATATAGGTAACTCATTGGGATCTTATCTAGCCCATGAATCTACATATTTAGAGATGGGGATTAAGACATACACCCATATTTTGGTTAATATGGACCTCAGATAAGGGCTCATATAAGGTGTTTTAGCTCCTAGAGACAGCCTTGAGTTGCAAAATACTAGTGCCTAGGACATGTTAAGATCATAGGTTAAACATGGACAACTATATGAATGCTTCTAACAAAAAATGGGTCAAGAAAATAATGGTTTTGGTGATTCAAGGATGGAGAAGACCATTTAAGCCTGATTCATGTGAATTTCCTATATTCATGAGAGTGCTCAGGAGGCTATGTGGCTTGATGGATTTTAAATGGGCCAAGTATAAAACAATGAGAAAAAACCTAAAAAATATGCAGAGGCGTTGAGAGAGAATGGAGAAGGAACCCACAAGAGACAGGCAGGGTATGAAGGGGTAGATGGAATGAATGAGGGAATTATGGATTTTGCTCACCATCACACTTAATCAACGACACATTCCTCTTTCAACTAAATTAAAAGGCAGATAGATTCATTTTAAACACTTTGATAGTCAGAATTTCGCTTCCTTTCTCCTTCTCCACTTTGTGTGTGGTCACAGGCCAACATAAGGCATGGACATCGGGATTGGGGTGTAGTGTATTCAGATATTGGGTTATGAAGGAATACATTTTAGGTGTAGGCGGGGCCATATGTATGGGCACCTGGCTGAAAACTAAAAGCTTCCACTTTTTGGGTAGGACTATCCATCAAGAGGCAAGGACATATTAGGTTAGAAAAGGGTTCTAGATTGGAGATTTTGGGCACCGAGGAAAAGCTATATGGTGCAACTCCTCTCTGCAAAACATCCTCCATGTCGTTGGTGAAAATTGTTAGGATATGGTGTTTATGTTGCCAGTTGTCTAAAATCCCTACTAAAGGGGTGGAGTTTCATTTCCTTGGATGCTAATGGAAGGTTTTAGGGTTTACTAGTTGGATGCAAAGCCATAAATATTTGGGTATCCAATTCTTGGGGTTTGGATTCTAGTTTTTCCATTGAGGATAGAGAGCGAGAAGGGGAGGGAGATATGGAGAGGGAGGTAGGGAGAAGGAAAGAAAGGGAGGGAGGGAGGGAGCGAGATGGAGAGAAAGGGAGAGCTGGAGACTAACAATTATGCACACTATTTGTTTGTCTTTATTAGAACGAAGGTTTGAGATTGTATTTTGTTGAGGAAAACGAGAGAGGAAACCCTAATTTTGGGGGATGAAATGGTTATGGTAGCAAGGAATCTTTTGAATGAAACATTTATTTTTCATGTTGTAAAATTCCACCTGTGTAAGCAAACTACAAATGATGTTCAAACCAAGTTGTAAAAATCTAGAATCTTTATTAAATGTAAAATAATTTTATTGTTGAGAACTATCTAGGCTAGGAATGAAACTCCAACACCTTCCATTAACCAATTTTCAGTACACACTTCATTAGAGGCCTCTTTTATACTCAATTTAATATCAATTTTATGCTTAAATGCTAGGACTGCCACACAACTTCCCTCATTCCATGCTTTACTATATGCCTCTTATATATTCATAGCTTATTTATCATGTAGGAACCTCTAGGACATATGAATCCAACACATGAATCAACCCCTAGAAAAATACATTATATGCTTCCTCATAATTAAGGGGTTTATTATAACTCTTAAAGGAAGTTTAGATTATTGGTTGTGGGCTGATACAAACCTTTTTATCGAAGATATAGTTATGATGATAAGCCTTAGAAACTTAGCCTAAATCCCGTGAAATTCTCTATCTCCAATCCATATCTAGGTTGATTACTCACATTTTCTTATCCTTAATACCTTGCTTAGAATGAGATAGGTCTAGTATCGTACCTAGCCTAGTCGTTAGCCCATGTGATTCTCTAAAACTAGGCTACATGCATTGATTATCGTACTCCTTAAAGGTTGGTTTCACAAGTGTGAGTTTTTATCTTTGACATCCGAAATTGTACAATTATCCCATAAATTAGCTTTATTTCCAAATACCAAAAAGCACATATGATATACCTTCAACATTTGTGTATTTTCCTCTAAAAGTGCGACACTTTGAAACAAATTTAGAGTTTGCATGTCATTCATTCAATATTTTGAACAACATGCAACTAATTATGGTAGGTATTGGAGTATTTCGTTTGAAATATGTGTTTATATGTAGTTTCATTTTCTTAAGAGATGGTATCAAGGAAAAATAATTTGGCCATTGGTTTGACTTTCGCTAACATAGGCCCTTGATATTTGTGCCCCTTTGATATATTTTCCCTTTCGCTCTTGATTCTTTTTTTTTTTGAATGTTTTCCAACCTCTTGTATAAAATGTATTCTTATAAATTGAGTCACCTATACACCAATTTTAGTCATTTTTGTCTAACAATATTGATCATTTGGAGGATGGGGATGGTATGGTTCTAGGCCTTTCCTCCCAATTGAACAATTATTTATCTATCTACTTGGGTTCCAACGCACCTCCTTCCCAAATTCAATACACCTTCATTCTTTAGGGCTTACAACCTAATGTTATAATTACAAAAATGGATGAATGACAATACAATGTTAAGGAAGGTTCTCTTGCATGCCTTAAAGTGCCCTAGATTCATATGAAGACTCTTGGCTAATTTTTTTGTTGCTTCTATGCTCAATGCATTTCTGAGTGCAACTCTTTGCTCACCATTCATTAACTAGCATTCCTTCTTGTTGTTCTTCTTATGTGGACAGTTTGTGGCATAATGTCCATGCTCATGATAGTTGAACTAGTGTAATGATTGGTGAGAGGATAAAATTCATATGCAACCTGTGGGAGCCATGTGTTGGGGTTCTCTTGGGTGTTAAGAAACCCCAACTAGGAGCAGATCTCGCAATGAAGTAATGGGTGTCCTAGGACATGACTATTAGAGAAGTCTATTGGTAGCCACGAGAAGGATTTCCTAAGTTTGAGCATGCCCTAGCCAGAGGTAGATGCTACAACAAGTATTGGTCACTCGTGGTCTGCTGGAGGGCAACGTGAGAGTGGGCCAAGTGTGAACATGGATTGTGCATTTATGGTATGTTGGAGGATACTGTGATAGTACCCATGTTGGGGCCCGGTGTGCACCATCTTCATGGACCTCAGTGGTTGCTAGAGGTCAAGGGTCTGATCAACCAGGAGCAGTTTTGTGTAGCCCTAGACTTGTGTGTGGAGGACTTCTACAACAGATGATGGGTAGTCCTCCTAGCCCGTGTTCATTGTGGGATATATACATCTTGCAACGATAGGTGGTAGCCCTTCATGCCCTATGTTGGCCTTCATCGGTGCAACACAAGAAGACCATAGTGGTTTGAAGTCCCTAAGTAACTGAAGAGCAGCAATAAGAAGATTGAGAATTGTTCACAAACGGAGTCGTGAACAATTTGACAGGAGTCTCGATGTGTTGTGCCCTTGATGGACTAAGGCACAACTAGTGAGCAGATTGGTAGCCAAGCTTTAGTGGCTAGATGGACTTGGAGAATTGATAGAGTCAAGAGCTGCAGATCGGGAGCTCAAGGACCGAGCTGGTACAGGGCATGAGCGAGAAGAGATGAGAGAGAATGTGACAACGACATGGTCAGAGTATCTTGTTGAGGGCAGATTGGTTGTTGATGGACTGAAACCAAACCCAGTTTTGTATCTTGTATCAATGGGTGTATGAAGGCCATTATCCTTGGTACGTGAGCCCTAGAATTTTGTATCATATGTTTATTAATATAACGAAGTTGGGTTAAAAACTGTAAGAAGTTTTCTATATTTTGTGCATTGGTAGATTTACTACTATTTATATTTTGTTGTGCAAAGTAGTATCATTGTGATTATTGGTTTGGTAGCGTGAAATATTTTAAGACACTATCCTAGACCCAAGATCATGGAAAAACAACATGGTATCAGAGATTATCTAAGCTAATTTAAGGGATAGTGAATCAGAGTGTGCTCAGCGAAGCAACTCAGAGGGAGTTGTGGGTGTCTAGATCAAGGAGCAAAAGGTTTAGCTAAAGAAGAGTCTAGGTCGGCTTGATGTTAATAAGCCATGTGACAAATTTTCAAGCCGATGTGGACACCCAAATGAAGCCCTTATATTGCGTATAAATAGAAGGTGAGGGAGGCTAAGTTAACATCCAAGCAAAAATATTTAGGATTAAAACACTGTCTAATGTAAGCCACAGCTTGAAGAAGAGAAGACTGAAGCCTGAAATGATTGTTTTGAGGTCTAATTAGAAGATATAACAGGGTCGAGGAGTAGATGCGTAAATACGTTGATAATAGGGTTGTTTTGGTACCAAAAGGGGTTGCATATTTATTGTTTAAGAAAGTCTCAGGCACTGTAGTTATTACAGGGATAACGCATGTCTGTATTAGGCTTGCTGGAGGGGTCGTAAGGACTAATTCCTACAACAAAAGTAAGGGGAAATCAACGTATGGGAGCAGCTCTAAGGAGTGCCTAGTCTTGCTAAGCACGGAAAAAAAATATAATTGATTTTATAAAATATTGTCAACCCTACCGCTGCCTTCTACATAATTCTGTATACAAGTTTAAATCTTTTGAAATTTTAACAATAAAAATCATAGATATCAGGAAAATACCCTTCGAACTTATCAACACACACTCTCCCTCTCTGAGTTCTCGAAGGTTGCAATTTGATCTCCATATGTTGGCAACAGACCACATGTTTTTTGCTCCGAATTACAGGGAAACCCCCAAATCAGGAGAAGAATATCTCAATTAAAGCTGGAAAAAAAGCTAAACCAGATCTGATATAATAAAATCGCGTTAAAAATATAGTCGAATCCAGAGTGTAGAGAAGAATAGAAGGGTATGGAATCTGCGCCGAAATCATAAATATTTTTAAAGATCACTGAGCTCTGTCCCAAACCTGGCCAAGGGAGAATAACCGCCCGAAATTACTTTTAAGAAGCCGCCCGAAATTAATTTTAAGAAGCCACCCGAAATTAATTTTAAGAAGCCGCTCGAAATTAAATTTTAAGAGGTACCAAAATCTTATAAAGCAATTGCTATAGTCATTTTGATTTTCATATAGTTCTAATTTTATTTAAGCAAAAAGAGGTCATCTAGTATTTTTATTTGAGCAAAGCAGGTCATTTCACATCTAGGAATAAATTTTAATAGGTCCATTTAGAGTTTAGACTAGTGGCCAAATTAGATTTTAATAGATAGTAAGAAATTATAAAGCAATTGCTATGGTGGCTTTGGTTTTCATTAAGTTTTATTTTTATTTGAGTAAAAGGAGGTCATCTAGTATTTTTGGTTTTCATTAAGTTTCATTTTTATTTCAAGAACAGGAGTTCATTTCAAATAGAATTTATATTTAATATTTAATGATGTTGAAGACCCATAAAGTAATAATGTTAGTTTAATGTTAGTTTAATTAGAGCATCAATAAAAACTATATTAGGGAATATAGTTTTTACATGGGAGCTGTGCTGCTTGATCTAGGCTAGTGTTTGAAATTCTGACTCAGCCCTCCACCACCATGGCCCCCCAGAATTCAATCCCAGTAGGGAACCACCCCCTGCTGCTCCTCAAAATCATGACAGCCTCCTCATGACGAATCTGCAATCGCTTTTGTCTCTTTGGTTTCCTCAATGGGACCTTCGCGATCACGCCCAACTATGACAAAATTTGTGAAAAACCTCGATAGAATACCAGAAACCACTCTGCCTCCAACACTCCCACACAGAGAAGCCCTCTAATGGGAGCTTGCTCCTTTTCATTTACAACTCCTTATTTGAGAGAACACTACAAGCTCCATCTCAACATGATGAAGTGTAGATATTGTGAATAATTCAAAACGAGGCTTCACAAATTATCCAATTGTCTACATTTGGTATACATGATAATAATGTAATTACCCACAAACACATATGCTCGTAACCAGTACCTAGTTCTCTAAGAATCAATTAATGTTTCTAATATGCTCAGTTAGAGATCAAGGATTCTCTTAGGAGGTCAATTTGCTGGTTTGGGGTGTTGTACTTTTAGTGGTTAAGGGGTTAGTAGTTAAGGTGTTTAGGGGTGAAGGGTCATAGGTTAAGAGGACAAGGATTTATGTCTTAGGAGGTTCATGGATTAATATAGGTTAGGGGTTAATGTCATAAGATTTAATGAATGAAGGGGTTTATGGGTTATGATTTATGAGTGCAAGGGTTAATGGAATATGGATTGGGTGTTAAGGGGATAGGGAATTTAGTGGTTATGGGTTAAGGGTTTATGTGTTGTGATAATTTGACTCCTAATCCCCTTATCACCATTATTTTGGGTTCCCCTATCAATTTCTCTCGCTGCCTTCCCTCTAGGTCCCCTAGGCCCTATGAAATTAGGTCCTAAGCCCCCTTCTCATTCTCTAATGCTAGGATTATAGATCTTAGTAAACCATGCTTTCACCTCTGAATTATACACATACATGCTACCCTTGTGTCCCCTTGGCCCGTTCAAGACACCATAAGATACCCCCCCCCCTCCCAAAGAAACTTTTTGGTTATGTCATTCCAATTTTCCTAATGTTATGACCCCCCAAATTTGGTCTCAATGCACTTACAAGTACACCCTTGGGCCCCCTTGGCTAAGAGAGTAAATGTTAGGGGTTATGGGTTGTGATAAGGGAGCCCCTAATCCACTTATCACAACTAGAAATAGGCTTATGAACACCATCAATATCTATTTTTGGTGTTGTGATGAAAGCAATAATGAATACAAAATTTGTGTTCAATGGGACAAGGAAAAAGTATGCCAGAAACATAGTAGGAAATTTTGGAAAAAAGGTTTTAAGTAACTGGGACTTCGCTCCCGCTCTTATCTCCTTAACCCTACTCTTCTTTAAACTCTTTAAACCCTCCCTGTAATGGGAGCTTGCTCCTTTTAATTTACAACTCCTTATGTGAGAGAACACTACAAGCTCCATCTCAACATGATGAAGTGTAGATATTGTGAGTAATTCAAATCGAGGCTTTGCAAATTATCCAATTGTCCACATTTGGTATACATGATAATAATGGCATTACCCACAAACACATATCCTCGTAACCAGTACCTAGTTCTCTAAGAATCAAGTAATGTTTCTAATATGCTCAATTAGAGATGAAGGATTCTCCTAGGAGGTCAATTTGCTGGTTTGGGGTGTTGTTTTCGGCCTTGGATACTTAGTGGTTAAGGGCTTCAAGGGTCAAGCGTTAAGGGCCAAAGGGATTTAGGGTCAGAGGATTTAGCGGTTAAGGACTCAATATTTAGGAGATTTAGGTGTTAGTGGTTAAGGGGTTAGTAGTTAAGGTGTTTAGGGGTTAAGGGTCACAGGTTAAGAGGATAAGGATTTATGGCTTAGGAGGTTCATGGATTAATATAGGTTAGGGGTTAATGTCATAAGATTTAATGAATTAAGGGGTTTATGGGTTATGATTTATGAGTGCAGGGGTTAAGGGAATATGGATTGGGGGTTAAGGGGATAGGGAATTTAGTGGTTATGGGTTAAGGGCTTATGTTTTGTGATAATTGGACTCCTAATCCCCTTATCACCACTATTTGGGGTTCCCCTATCAATTTCTCTCGCTTCCTTCCCTCTAGGTCCCCTAGGCCCTATGAAATTAGGTCCTAAGCCCCCTTCTCATTCTCTAATGCTAGGATTATAGATCTTAGTAAACCATGCTTTCACCTCTGACTTCTACACATACATGCTACCCTTCTGTCCCCTTGGCCTGTTCAAGACACCATAAGATACCCCCTCCCCCCCAGAAACTTTTTGGTTATGTCATTCCACTTTTCCTAATGTTATGACCCCCCAAATTTGGTCTCAATGCCCCTACAAGTACACCCTTGGGCCCCCTTGGCTAAGGGAGTAAACGTATTAGGGGTTATGGGTTGTGATAAGGGAGCCCCTAATCCACTTATCACAACTAGAAATAGGCTTATGAACACAATCAATATCTATTGTAGGTGTTGTGATGAAAGAAATAATGAATACAAAAGTTGTGGTCAATAGGACAGGGAAAAAGTATGCCAGAAACATAGTAGGAAATTTTGGAAAAAAGGCTTTAAGTAATCAGGACTGCGCTCCCACTCTTATCTCCTTAACCCTACTACTTCTTTAAACTCTTTAAACCCTCCTTGTAATGGGAGCTTGCTTCTTTTCATTTACAACTCCTTACGTGAGAGAACACTACAAGCTCCATCTCAACGTGATGAAGTGTAAATATTGTGAGTAATTCAAATCGAGGCTTTGCAAATTATCCAATTGTCTACATTTGGTATACATGATAATAATGGCATTACCCACAAACACATATCCTCGTAACCAGTACCTAGTTCTCTAAGAATCAATTAATGTTTCTAATATGCTCAATTAGAGATGAAGGATTCTCCTAGGAGGTCAATTTGCTGGTTTGGGGTGTTGTTTTCGGCCTTGGATACTTAGTGGTTAAGGGCTTCAAGGGTCAAGCGTTAAGGGCCAAAGGGATTTAGGGTCAGAGGAATTAGCGGTTAAGGACTCAATATTTAGGAGATTTAGGTGTTAGTGGTTAAGGGTTTAGTAGTTAAGGTTTTTACGGGTTAAGGGTCACAGGTTAAGAGGATAAGGATTTATGGCTTAGGAGGTTCATGGATTAATATAGGTTAGGGGTTAATGTCATAATATTTAATGAATGAAGGGGTTTATGGGTTATGATTTATGAGTGCAGGGGTTAAGGGAATATGGATTGGGGGTTAAGGGGATAGGGAATTTAGTGGTTATGGGTTAAGGGCTTATGTTTTTGTGATAATTGGACTCCTAATCCCCTTATCACCACTATTTTGGGTTCCCCTATCAATTGCTCTCACTGCCTTCCCTCTAGGTCCCCTAGGCCCTATGAAATTAGGTCCTAAGCCCCCTTCTCATTCTCTAATGCTAGGATTATATATCTTAGTAAACCATGCTTGCACCTCTGACTTCTACACATACATGCTACCCTTGTGTCCCCTTGGCCCGTTCAATACACCATAAGATACCCCCCCCCCCCCCCCCCCCATTAGAAGTTTTTTGGTTATGTCATTCCACTTTTCATAATGTTATGACCCCCAAAATTTGGTCTCAACGCCCCTATAAGTACACCCTTGGTCTCCCTTGGCTCATAGAGTAAATGCATTAGGGATAATGGGTTGTGATAAGGGATCCCCTAATCCACTTATCACAACTAGAAATATGCTTATGAACACCATCAATATCTATTGTAGGTGTTGCGATGAAAGCAATAATGAATACAAAATTTGTGGTCAATAGGACAAGAATCATCAAGATGTTGAACCATACAATGTAAAGATGGTTTTCAATGCTAGCTAGTGATCTAGTCACATAAAAGAGTCCCCCATAAATTTTCGCTTTGGGACACCCCTAGGATTCAATAATTAATCTAAAGTGAGAGGATTCGTTGCTAAGGTGACAATGGAAACGACCTTGGGTTGACGCAAAATGACACTTAGTGATCCTTACAAAACTAGGGTGTCGGTTTCATCATCAACAAGAGGCACAATTGACAAGTGGCAACATCTCACATTTAAGGCACTTAGCAACAAATATTTATGCATGTTTTTCCACCGAGGGTACCTTAATTCACATTTCCTAAGGCACAAATCACATATTTGGATGAATTTTGGATAACACACGATTGTACAATCACATATAAGTAAGAGAAACAAGTTATCAATTGCACAACGCAAGATGTATCTGGGGAAGTAACTACTCAAAACCCTTTATCTCTATTTTGTATTAAGTCAAGGAATCATGAAACAATACAATGCTTAATCTCTCTTGAGATTCTCCAGCACTCTGCCAATTGTCTCCTACTGATCTAGAAAAATCGGTCTAATACTTAGCCAATTCTCAGCCTGCCTTGCTCACACAATTCCTATGGAATTATCTCCATATTAATTAGGAAAATCAACCTTCCTTGATTGCACAATCCATCATGGCATCCCAATGAATTTATAATTGCACATGGGAAATTTTCTATAAATACAACTGATAGTTATGTTCCTCTGAACTGTGTTACAATAAGGATGAAGGGTCTTTTTTATTATTTAAAAATAAGATAAAACCATAAACAACCAAAACCCTAACCCGAGGAGATGTAACACCAAGAGTTTATGGGCCTCGTTGGGGTTAGTTGGGCATCCAACTTTCCGGGGTCATAACTTGGTCATATGATCTTCATATGACGCACATGATACCTCATTAGAAATATCTCTCCGAGGACTACAACTACTAATGCGATTTCTATGAAATTGCTAAGCCTTTCATGCCTGAAAAAGCGTCGTTTGGGGCCTCAAAACAACTCCAGAAGTTCACGACCTGAAAAATTGACAAAAATAGTAAATTGTGCTATAATTAAGGAAACTAAAAAACTGAAAGAGAAAATGGCAAGGGCCCAAGTGGAATAGGTGGGTGGTCACCAATATCCACCTCGGTCACCTTAAATCAAATTTCTTGAGCTAACTCATTCATCATGAATTAGTTAACTGACACAAGTTGTTATGAGACAAAAGTACAATTTATTGTCCAATTTATTTAAGGGAAAAAAAATTAGACGCCTCACATTCCTCACTCCTGGTACATCAAAATTCCTCACCAGTGTGGGTGCATTTTTTTGTCCTTTCTAGTTTCCAATTTCACTGTTTCTTGTTGCAAATTTCAACACTCCCTCTCAACAAGAAAGGAATTCAATATATCCCCATTCGGTACCTTTGGAATGTTCTGCATGCTACACTTCTCTAGTGTTGTTTGAACCTGCAAATCCTGAAACTAAATAGCCTCCGAACAACTTACTCAGTATAATGCATCTGTCATCAGAGTCTTTTGACTGCTGCTAGCTACTGCACCTATCTAGTACTGGATTCTCTGCACTGCTTTTGACATCTACATCCATGGCCTTTGAACTATTGCTAGCTCTTCTTTGTGATCCAGTATTTGACATCTGTCACTCTGATTTCTGTCTTGCTAACATCTGACTACATAAATCTAACTGATCCTTCCTACTACTATTGTACTGTGGGCTCCTTGTAGCCAAGTTCCATCCATGAGACACACCATCTCAATGGACCTTGCCCAAATTTCTTATCTTGGCATTATGTCTACACATCACCCCACCTTACACCTCGAGGTATGGTTGCTCCCTCTTCCCATCTAGCTCAAAATCTCCCCCTCATGGAGGTCTCTGCTTGAGTGGACGCTTCCACTCAGTCTCCTCTTTTCTTCTGTAATTGTGGCACCTACTCCACAACCTTCTAAGACTTCTTCTCATGA
The DNA here is from genome assembly GCA_034641835.2 of Pinus albicaulis. Classification (NCBI taxonomy): domain Eukaryota; kingdom Viridiplantae; phylum Streptophyta; class Pinopsida; order Pinales; family Pinaceae; genus Pinus; species Pinus albicaulis. The sequence continues at coordinate 157,216,655 of CM076583.1, read as the reverse complement.
GGATGCATGTTGAGAGGTAATTTATGCTCTCTTTAAACTACCAATTCTCTAACTTCTGCCTTTCTCCTCAAATATTTGCACGCATCTGGTACCTCAATTACATATAGGTTCTTGACTGAAACACAGTGTAATTGTCCCGACATTACAAAAAGTTTCTAAAAAGAGTTGATTTTAAATCGATGATATCTCCCTCATCCGAACTCCAATTTGACCGATGTTTTTTTTTTCCATTTGGGTATATTTTCGCAAGGAATCCAAATATTCTATTTGTTTTTGAAAATTTTACACCAAAATATTGAAATATTCTCTACAAACTCGCCGCCCAAAAAATTCCTGCTCTGATAGCATGTAGAAAATCTAACCAACGAGATTAAATCTAATCTTGCAATATACTAAAACAAGATATTGAATCCTTCCTACAATTTGTGGAAACAAAACACGATCGCGCAATCACATATAAAAGAGAAATAAATTATCAATCGCACAACAACATGATGTATTTGGGGAAAGATACTGCTCAAAACCCCTCTATCTCTATTGTTTATTAAGTCAAGGAATCATGAAACAATACATTAATGCTTAATCTCTCATGAGATTCTCCAGCACTCAGTCAATTGTCTCTTGTTGATCTAGGCAAACTCGGTCTAGTACTTAGCCAATTCTCATCCTTACTTCAGCTTGCCTTGCTCATGCAATTCCTAGGGAATTAAATCGTTATTAATTAGGAAAATCAGTCTTCCTTGATTGCGCAATCCATGATGGAATCCCAATTACTTTATAATTTCACATGGGAAATTTTCTCTGAATACAACTGATAGTTATGTTCCCTTTAACCTCTGTCTCAACTGGGTATTCCTCTAAACTGACATGCATGCAACTATTAATAGAGAATTATCAATTATATGATTTATCACTCATTTTGAATTAAATCTAATTTAATTCACTGGACCTCTCACTAGCTCATCACTCAGTTAGAACCAGTTAAACTAATTTTAATGCATTTAATTGAGTTAATTACACTTGCACCCCACTAATGCATCAACTTCAACTGGACCCCAGAAATATTAGAATCCCTCTAGATGCCTCATCTCAGACCCTCAAGTACTTGAATTTCTTGAGCTAACTCAGTCATCACGACTTAATTAACTTACACAAGTTGTTATGAGATGAAATTACAATTTATTGTCCAATTTATTTAAGGAAACAATAAATTAGACGCCCCACATTCCTCACTCATGGTGTATCAAAATTCCTCACCAGTGTGGGTGTATCTTTTTTTGTCCTTTCTGTTTTCCAATCTCACTATTTCTTGTCGCAAATTTCAACACTTCAGAATTTGATGTGGCCTTCACACAAAGACACCATTGAAATCACATGCCCAAATTCTCATGAGAAACCTCTCTTAAGCTCGATCTTCCATAAGAGAACCAATAATATGCCATCCTAATTCATAGCGCAAACTGACCCTTAAGGTATGAAACATTCTTCTGAACCCTCACATGATGATCTTGCTCTTGGAGGATGATCATGATCTCCCTTTAGCAACCCTTACTCTCCCTCGTACTCGACCTACTTTAGGACTACATCTCTCTTCACCCCCTTGATGTGCTAGATAGTGGGAATACATGTCAAACATGCTAAGATGTTCCAAGTGATAAGGCATGCCAAGATGTGCAAGGGTGTGTCAATGCGTGTCAGGGACTGTCAAGACAACTGTTACACAGTAATTTGTCACCGTCCCTGCAATCCCTATCCTGCACATTGGAGGGCTCATTCCGTGACCTGTGAGCAGTGACATGGCTTGAAATCACATTCATGACATCCCTCTGAACAAGAGCTTTCATTGCCCTGAAGACATCTCCTTGTGAAAAAGCCTCAAAATGGCCCTTTTGCATTGGCGCAGGAAGATAGTTCAGTACCCGCGCCAATGGGGAAAATCCTTCAAAGAGGTCGCGCCAATTGGTGCTCTTTCCTAGAGTCGCACTCGCACCAGCCAATTTAAAGAGTGTTTTTTAAAAATAAATGGCGGAAGTTTTGTCCTAACTCATTCATGAACTGGTATATATCTTGAGTTGGGAGATTTGGCTCCGTATTTCCATGTAGAGGAAGTCGTTTTCCACCTCTCATGGAAGCTTCCTTGAGGATAGGGCCAATCCCATGATTATAGGGATCCCAACTCCCCTTCCTCCATCTATAAAAGCTTGCCCATCTCCATTGCAAGCTAGTCCTCAAGATCTCCAAATTCCCAAGAGCCTTATGCTACAACAGCCTCCATAATTCCCTTAAGGCCAAATCCAAGCAAGGAGACTATTGTCAAGATCCGAAGAGAGAGGTTTGTCCCATCCTTGACAGGATTTTCGAGACGTGTTCTGCTGGCAATCCTCCGAAGGCGAATTCAGCGTCAGAACTTGGTTGTAATTTTCCTTTGATTGATTAATAATAAGCGACTATTGGTTATGGTTCCACTCTTGTTATTGTTTATGATGATGAGTTATGTCCTTTATGACTGACATATAGTTGCATCTACTGGATTTTACACTTGCGTTTGTTTTGTTTCTCGCGTGTGCATGTGTCCTATCACGGATATCGCGGGGATCGTGATCTGCCAGAGCTAAGGAACAGGAGTGGTACCTCTTCTACAAGCAACAGCATTGGATTCCAGGTAATCATTCATCGCTAGTTGGTTTATTTGCAATTAGGAACCTGCACTATAGCGTGAACGATTGTTGCTAGACCTGGTCTGGGCTAGTAGGGATCGCCTCTATCCGCAGAGGGGATTTACCTCCACAAAAAATTGGCGACTCCACTGGGGATCGTTAGCTTGTTGTTGTTCTGCTTTGTAAACTATAGATGGAGCCTGAAGTTAGTCGGATAGCCTTCGAAATGCTTTTTCTCTACAATTGCGAAGTAGATCAAAGCTGCTTCAGTCAATCTCTGGTTTAGATTGTAAACTGAACACTTGGAGCATCGTCTTGTATTTTCGGTCGATTCTTGATTCTCCTTGCTTGATCAGCTCTTTTGGGCTGGTTCTTTCTGTGAATTTTGGTTTTTGATAGCTTGGTCATCACTAGTCTGCTTGTTGGATTGCTCCTTTTTATTTTTGACTGGGAAACTTAACTGGCGTGCTTTTTAGCTTGACAGTCGCGCCCATTGGCTCAGGTTTCTTGTGTATTACCCGCGCCAATTCGTCTCTGGCGCTAGTTTCAGCCTCACAGTCACGCCAATCCTGTGAGGTACTAGGGTTTGCTCAGTTATGAGCTTCCTGAGCCTGATCTGTGTGTTTGGTCTTGATTTTTCCACTTCTTGAGTGTTTTGGAGCCTTGATTGACTGACTGTTACCTGCATCCTTTGGTTGATTTCCCATTTCCATCGATTTTTCATTCTAGCCCTAGGTCATCTAGGTGCTATTGTGTGTCGAGCCTCCCTTGGGAGTATTTCGGTTTCTATCGGTTAAGTCAACCTTGTGATTGCTTCTTTGCATTCATTTGGTGGTTGAATGATTGTTTCCTTCTCCATTTGAATTCCACCTTGTCTCATTTTGAGCCTAGATTACGCGGCTCATTTGGAGTGTTTGGGATTTTTTGTTGGAAATGTTGTCATTGATGGCAAAGGAGATGGCAAAGGAAGAAAACCTGAGGCAGCAACAAGGCAAAGGAGATGGCAAAGGAAGAACACCTGAGGCAGCAACAAGGCAAAGGAGATGGCAAAGGAAGGAAGTTGGAGCTTCCCTATCAAGTTGTAGCTTGATAGATGTCAGTTGTAGCTGACTGAGGTAGGAGCCTCCTGTAGGTTGGTGCCTGGAGAAAATAGATGGGAGTTGGTGCTTCCACATAAAGTTGTAGCTTGATAAAATGTCAGTTGTAGCTGACTGAGGTTGGAGCCTCCTGTAGGTTGGTGCCTGCAGAAAATTGATGGGAGTTGGAGCTTCCTTGCAAGTTGTAGCTTGCATAATTGAGGATAGAGCCTCCTGTAGGTTGGTGCCTGCAGAAAACAGTGGTGAGAGGGAGTTGGATATTGCCTTTGCATCACAACAATAATAAGATGTGGTTTTCTCCCTTTATGGGTTTCCACTTATATCTGGTGTCTCTGTGCATGATGTTTATGTGTTGATGTGATTTATATCATCTGCTTAATACTTGCTGCTCTCATATTCAATCTGCTATTACATTAACAAATCTGTTTGATAGTAATACTTGTTGCTCACATATTAAGTTAACCATGAAATGAAGGTGTAAATAAGATTTAAAAGAAAAGTTTTAAAAGTCCATGTATGTGTTAAACTGATTCACCCCCCCCCCTCTCAGTTTAACTAAGGGTTCAACATTGTTTTCGTTTTGAGGGACTTCTTGTTGATTTGAGGTCTGATTGTACGTTTGCATTGAGTGGAATTTGATTGTTTTTGCTCTCTTGTCATCATTTCTCAAATTGCTCTTACCATTAGTTTTCATTTTTTAGTGCACTTTGCTCTGAAATATTGAAATATAAAAAAAATCTCTTTTTCTCTTCATTACTTAATGTGAATTAGATCTTTTCGGTGTTATTAGTGATTGGTAACTTTGAGCGAAAAGATTTTTAGTTTTCATTAGCTGCATTAGAGACATCATTGGTTGTTTTCTGTTCATTTCGTTATTGTGTGAAAAGCTCTCAACTCTCTCATAAATAGCTTTCATCGAATGAAATGATATACTGTGGCATATAGAGTGCATTTAGGAGATTTTGAGACATTACATTTGCTAGGGCCTGAAAACTGAAACATAATTGAAGATAAACCTTAAAATTTACTCAATTTACACTAAGGAAGCATTGAAACATTAACGCAACATTTAGTGGTCTAGGCTAGAGACGTGTTCCGGCGTCTTTAAACCTAGTAGCTGTCGTTTCTCTTGGCTTTAGACAGCACTAGTACGGACTTGTGCTCCCCGTACCTTTGAGTATATAAAGGGAGACCCCACTAGGTTCCTATCCTTTATCCATAGGAAGCTGAGTCTGCCACCCTATACCCGTGATACACCGAACACAACATTCGGGGAGATTGCCTGCACGTACATCAAGTCCTTGGTTGATTTCTCCTTCATTTTTGGAACTAAGGTGTATATTGCAGTTCACGGTTATTTGGTACACCTTTTGCCTAGAGTTCCAGAGTCGTCATTTCGATCTTTTCTGACTCTTTAAATTTGAAAAGGTCATCAAGCACTTGTCCTTTCATGCTTGTTTCCAATTTGAAAGCGATAGAGTCACCTTTTGCTTGTTTCTCGACTCTTAAAAGATGAAACAACGGAGTTTTGTTTCAATATTTATAAAAATTAAATGCCCACAAAATATTCCTGGTTAGAGTTAGTTTCCTTAGGGTGTTGTTATGAAGATTGTTTCTGATGGCAACTTTTCCGGAATACACCAACCAAGGAATCCCCTCTGATGGGAGTCTGGGTCTTTTTCCTCCTTTTGGAAATGTTGGTGCTCTTTACATGGCAATGTTGTCCCTTCCTGGGTTAACTGTTGGGTTTCCTGTTTGGTTGTTTTCAACCTCTGTGGTCCCGAATGTCTCGTCTACTGTTCAATCAGTTCCTCCACCTGAACAACATCATGTTGATTCTAAGGTGGACCTCTCCCCTTCTTCACCTATTTCTACGTCCTCCTCCTCTACTTCGCCTGGTGAAAGTCTGGATTCAAGTAACCAGGTGACTAAGAAGAAGAAGAAGAAGACAAAGAAGAAGAAGTCTGATAAGAGAGAGGCTAAGGCTGTAGTTGCTGCTTCTAATGCACCTCCTCTTGATAAACCTTCCAACCCTCCACGGAAATCCAAGTTCCCTTGCATGTTGTGCACATGAGATCATCTTCTTTGAGATTGTCTTGACATTCCCAAGGTGCTTGAAGTATGGTCCAACGGTCACCCGCCGTTGCCTTTGGCTTCTGGGAGTCAAGTTGGGGGCACATCCTCAACTGGTGCCGGTAAAGCTCTTAAGAAGCAGGGTAAGCTTACCAATCCCTGTAAGTTGTGTGAAGGGCAAGATGCCATTCACCTTTGTCCGTATATGGATGAAGCCAAGAGATTTTTGGACAACTTGACCGGTTCTACACCATGCCTTCCAGCTGGTTATAATCGGCTTTCTTTGAGTCCTCCACCAGATTATCCTACGATTGGTCAAGAGTCATCCTTGGTCAATCCCGCTCCCCTGGAAATTCAAATTCAGGAATCCGTTCCCGACCAAACATTATCGTGGGATGGTCATGGGATCATTTGAGATGGCCCCATCTACGGTACACCAAGTATTTTCCGTCGAGAGTGGACCCCACATCCCTCAAGTTCTTCTTGTTTCTTCAGATTCTTCGAAGGATTCTCCTGTCCCTATATCTCAAGAAGCTGCTCCTCCGCCTCCCGCGATGGAGGTCCCAGAGGATTCCCCTCCCACCTTCGAGATTGAGGTTGTGGAGGATGCTCCTTCTTCTTCCGTAACACCAGGGGAAGACCATATCGATTCAATGGTAACCCCTCCAAGTAGTTTGGTCGCTTCCTTTGATTGGAATCGATTTGCAGGATATCGCCTTCCGTCTTATGTGCCTTTTGAGATCACAGTACAGGCTTTTGGTCTGGTCGTACCCAACACCATTATAGATGAAGGCGCATTTGTTAGTGTTCTATCCTCAACTACTTCGAAAGCTTTCGGTTCCCCACCGCTTGTGCCTGTTACTCAGAATCTGTTGGCATTTAACAGAAGAACTAGTCAACCGTTAGGGATCCTTCCAAGGTTACCTATTACTTTGGGAGGTAAAACCATCCATATGGATGTGATGGTTGTTCCAGGCCCCTTGGATTTCAATCTGCTTTTGGGGCACGATTAAACCTATGCCATGGGAGCGCTTGTCTCCTCCCTTGTTTGTGTGGTTTGTTTTCCACATGAAGGACAGATTGTGACCATTGATCAGCTTTCATTCTTTGGTCCCGATGTGGCAACTGGCCCGCCATCATCCCTTCCTGGTTTTTATCCACCCGTTGTATCTGCCCCACCGCAGATCAACTATGTGGCTACCTACCCCGTGCCTGTACCCAGTGATAGTGCCATTGTGCATAAAGTGCTGGGGGCATTGGGTCCAGACTTCCAGGATGTTTTCCTCCCATCTGGAGTGAAACTCTTAGAAGCCATGACTTCTTGTTCATTATGATGAGGTCTGTTGGAGCATGGTTCTTTTCTTGTGTCAAGCTCCTTAAAAAATGAAACAAGCTAGTTGGAGCATGGTTCTTTTCTTGTGTCAAGCTCCTTAAAAAATGAAACAAGCTAGCTGGAGCATGCTTCTTTTCTTGTGTCAAGCTCCTTAAAAAATGAAACAAGTTGGTCATTGCATGGTTCCCTTCCTGTGTCAAGCTCTTTAAAAAATGAAACCAGTTTGTTGGAGCAGAGTTCCTTGTCTTGTGTCAAGCTCCTTAAAAAATGAAACAAGGTCGCTGGAGCATAGTTCCTTGTCTTGTGTCAAGCTCCTTAAAAAATGAAACAAGGGTGTCTGAGGATAGTTATTTTAATGTGTCAACCTCGTTAAAACAATGAAACACGTTGCTATTCAATTCGAGTCTTTGATAAGATCTCGTAAGATCCCAGTCGAGTCTTTCTCTTACTCTCGTAACTTGAACCTTCACTCCATCTGCCTTTCACATGGACTGAATCTTGGGGGGCATGTACCTCGAATTGAGTCACCATGCTGGGGGCATGCTTACTTTTTCAAGCATAGTTTGTTTTTGTTTCAAGCTTGTGTAAAAATGAAACCAGTTTCAAGCATAGTTTATCTTTGTTTCAAGCTTGTGTAAAAATGAAACCAACTTCAAGCAGAGTTTCCTGATTTCAAGCTTGTGTAAAAATGAAACCATTCCCATTTTACCTCTTGTGATTTCCATTTTATCAGCCTGTTTTTCCAGATGAAGCCTTGGTTCTCTCACTCCATCATCACTATCTGCTTGGTCGATCATATGCCTTCACTTGGTTGTTTTACTCGTTCCTGGGGAACCACTGCGATGAGTGGTCTTGTTAGCTAGCCTCTTGACCTTTAGTTGTTTTGAGCAGTTTCACCATTACCGGAACCAGTTACTACCCTTTATACCACTCATTCCTCCAGGAGGAGTCATCTTTCAGCTCTTTTCTGACTCTCTAAACATGAAAAGATTGCCGAGCTACTTGTCGTTTCGATCTCGTTAAAGTGGACATGAAATGACATCTACCCAGTACACGTTTACCCCTTTTTTGGGCTGGGATAGATTATTTACGAAAAAGGAATACCCTAGCCTATTGCAACTAGGAGGTTTTCTCAGACATAGTTTTCTACCTTTTCGGATCTGAGGAACTATTTACGAAAAGGGACCATTGGAGTTTACTTTTCAGCGGCCTTTTCAAACTCTCTAAACATGAAAAGATGCCGAGTTATTCCTTTTCAAACTCGTTAAACCCTGATGACATTGGATTCAGTCATAATGATACTACTTGAGTTTCTCCTTCCTAGGGCTCGTTAAACATACTAGGATGGACTTATATCACAAGCATATGCTATCCTCTTCAAGCTTGTTATCAAAAATAATTGGGGTACTCACTGAAGTGGTGGGGAAAATGGAACCAACATCATTGTCGTGTCGGCAGTATGTCGCTCTTGAACATGGCACTTGTCTGCATTCATGTCGGGTTGGGGATATCTCATCTCGTTTTCCACTTGCCTCCGCGGGTTTGGGTGATCCCTTTTGACCTCTCATCTACTCTTTTCCTTGTCATTATGACCCTTGATATTTTGATGTCAAATACTACCAAACTCACTGTCATGCCATTTATATGTTCAAGAGAAGTTGACCTCTACAAGTACCAACCTTCCTCTGATTCTCATCTGATCATGATTCAAAAAGACATTATGTTCCTATGTCTCATGTCGATGATGTGGGAAACACTATGGCCCACCTTTGATCAAGGTCACTTCCTGTCGACTTCAGCTCATTATCCAGGAAGCTGATCTAGAGACTCCCTTCTGGTACCTTGGAGCCTGCATGCCTCAATGGCAGGTTCTTGGCATTCGACGCGAGGTTTTCATCATTGGCATCTGATCGAGTGATTCTACGGGTGTTCGACGCCAGCTCATTGATTCACATGTCGTAGACTGTACCTATAGTACCTTGAGGACCATTGTCATTAATGGTGGTACGTCTCGCGTCTGTCAACAGCTTTCATCATTGGCTGGTAATCAAACGATGTTCTCGCCTGTGCAACTTCATCCCATTTATTCACATGCTTGGACTTGTACTATGTTCAGGTCGAGATGGAGCGCAAGACCCTGGATTGTGTCTGTTGTAATCGAGGCTGCGATTTTGTGGATTATTATGATTGTTCACATGACTCACTTACTGGATGGCTGCGACCATACCTGAGTCTATTTATCGATCCTCACTGGATGGCTGCGCCCATGCCTTGGATATGGATTATTGTATACTCTGTTATGGATGGCTGTGCACATACTGCATATATATCATGTATCTGAGATATCATTTGTACTTCTCCACACAGGTTTTCCGACGCCAGAGTTTTTAGTTGGGCACGTTCTCGTAAAGCATTTCACCCCTCTCTCTCTCTCGGGCCTCATGCTTTAGGGGGCATCTGTTACACAGTAATTTGTCACCGTCCCTGTAATCCCCGTCCCGCACATTGGAGGGCTCATTCCGTGACCTATGAGCAGTGACGTGGCTTGAAATCACTTTCATGACATCCCTCTGAACAAGAGCTTTCATTGCCTTGAAGACATCTCCTTGTGAAAAACCCTAAAAATGGCCCTTTTTGCATTGGCCCAGGCAGACAGTTTAGTACCTGCGCCAATGGGGAAAATCCTTCAAAGAGGTCGCGCCAATTGGTGCTCTTTCCTAGAGTCACACTCGCGCCAGCCAATTTAAGGAGTGTTTTTTAAAAATAAATGGCAGAAGTTTCATCCTAACCAATTCATAAACTGGTATCTATCTTGAGTTGGGAGGTTTGGCTCCGGATTTCCATGTAGAGGAAGTGGTTTGCCACCTCTCATGGAAGCTTCCTTGAGGATAGGGCCAATCCCATGATTATAGGGATCCCAACTCCCCTTCCTCCATCTATAAAAGCTTGCCCATCTCCATTGCAAGCTAGTCTTCAAGATCTCCAAATTCCCAAGAGCCTTATGTTGCAAGAGCCTCCATAATTCCCTTAAGGCCAAATCCAAGCAAGGAGACTATTTTCAAGATCCGAAGAGAGAGGTTTGTCCCATCCTTGACAGGATTTTCGAGACGTGTTCTGCTGGCGATCCTCTGAAGGGGAATTCAGCGTCAGAACTTGGTTGTAATTTTCCTTTGATTGATTAATAATAAGCGACTATTGGTTATGGTTCCAATCTTGTTATTGTTTATGATGATGAGTTATGTCCTTTATAACTGACATATAGTTGCATCTATTAGATTTTACGATTGCGTTTATTTTGTTTCTCGCGTGTGTAGGTGTCCTATCACGGAGATCGTGGGGATCGTGATCTGCCAGAGCTAAGGAACGGGAGCGCTACCTCTTCTACAAGCAACAACATTGGATTCCAGGTAAGCCTTCATCGCTAGTTTGTTTATTTGTAATTAGGAACCTGCACTATAGCGTGAACGATTATTGCTAAACCCGGTCTAGGCTAGTAGGGATCGCCTCTGTCCGCAGAGGGGATTTACCTCCACAACAACAAAAAAAGGGAGAAAAAAGTTAAACTACAAGGAAATGAACACATAAGAGGGTTAATAAGTCATCAATTTACCTTTTCCAAGAGGGGCATGCTAGGCACACCAACACTAGGCAGCAATAGGTGCCAAGTGCAAAGTCTTAGTGCATTCTAGGTGCCAAGTATTCCTTTGTTGCTTCTCATCTACTTTAGAATAATTGATAATCACAAATAAATTTAATATTAAACCATGCCAAATCATACCAAGGCATCTCAACATATTCCATACATGATAAGACTTTCCAAGTGCCAATATGTGTAAGGGACTAGTGTTATGCATGTTATGAAGTGGAAGGGAATGTTGAAGAGTGCTAAGGTGTGCTAGAGTGTGATAATGCATGTTGATGAGTGTTAAGGATTACTAGGAAAAAACGTTAAGGGAGAACTAGGTAAAAAATCATGAAAGTTATTGAATATGAGGAACGTGTGCCAGAGACTAGTGTTAATGAGTGTTAGTTGTCATGCCAGGGAGGGACTGACAAGGTATGCTAAGCATTGGTAAGGCATGATAGGGAATATCAAGGCATGTCAAGAATTCCCAAAGTGTGCTTGGGAGTTCCAGGGTGTGCTAATTATATGTGCCAATTAATAGTGTCAAGATATGCCAATACATGCTAGGTGCTAAGGATGTGGTGCAGGGTGCCAGGGTATGTCAATATGTGTTAAGGCAACAAAAGGAAAAACCAATAAGAGGGTTAATAAGTCAGGAATTTATATTTTTGAAAAGGGGCATGCTAGGCACACTAATAATAGGTCCCAATACATGCCAAGTGGCATTGTGTGCCAAGTGCTAATGTATGTCAATGCATTCAACCAAGGTGTTCCAGGGCATGCTAGGGACTATGTGCAGCATGCCAACACATGCTAGGAGAGTTCAATGTTGTGCTAGCGCATGCCACCATGTGCTTGGGCGTCAGTGTCATCAGAAGATGTTCTAGGTACAAAGATGTTCCAATACATGTGGGGTGCTAAGAAATGTTAGTGTGTGCCAAAGAATTAATTTAAGGCGTGCCTAGATTGGTGAGGATTGTTAGGGCTTTCTCATTAATAGAATTGTCAAAGCTTGATTATGTATTAAATAATATATTTCCTACACACAATAATGGAACTTTATCTAAAGGGAATTTTCTAGATAATAAACTTAATATATATGAATCATGTGTTAACTCATAGGAAATCTCTATTCAACTAGTCATTACTTGAGGGAAATGATACACACTAATTACTTATAAAAAATTGACTGACCCTAACCACTATGGCCTTGGACATATTATAAAAAATACTCCACAATAATGGTATTAAATTGTTAACTTTTGACAAAAAATATATTAATAGGAACATAGCGTCATCAAAAACTCATTGGAATGATAAATGATGACAGACATTTTTTGACCATCACCAAAAGTAACAAAAAGAGCATTGGTGAGGGTCATTAAAAGTTCGTCACTAGAAGTGTCACCAAAGAGAGAATTAGTGATCGGCCTTTAATGACCCTCACCAAAAGTTTCATTGAAAAAAGTCTTTGGTGACGGACCATAAAGGACCATCACTATATACACTTACAGTGACAATTTTTTAATGATCAATGATGACAGACATTTTTTGATCGTCACCAAAAGTAACAAAAAGAGCATTGATGAGGGTCATTAAAAGTTTGTCACTAGAAGTGTCACCAAAGAGAGAATTAGTGATGGGCCTTTAACAACCCTCAGCAAAAGTGTCATTGAAAATGTCTTTGGTGGCGGACCATAAAGGACCATCACTATATACACTTATAGTGACGGTTTTTTAAGGACTGTCACCATATGTGACATTGGTGACGGACCTTAAAGGTCCATCACAAGCATGACCCTCACCAATGTGTTTTTTTCTTGTAGTGCCACGCTCAACAATTAGATATACAAATGTCTATTTTTATTCATGGAACGAACTCCATCATATCTTTCTTATTATCCTCGAGTGGGGAAATCAATATTACGTTGATTATCTATTAATTTACTTTGATCTAAACAAATGAATTATGATGTATAATGTTTACATTATAAAACCAAAATTATTTACTTTTTAAAATATATTAATTTTATTTATTGAACATTTGATTGGTTTATTTTCGTATACTCTTATTCTCAAATCATAACCAAAATTATTTATTTTTTTAAATATATTAATTGTATTTATTAAACATTTGATTTGTTTATTTTCTTATTCTCTCATTCTGAAATCATGACTTCGTACAATCGAAACACTGCAGCCTGATTCCTAATAACTAATGTGTCTTGTTTCTCCTATCATGTCAGTGAATTTGCGCTGAAAGGTTAGGCAAATATTTAGGCTGATAGGCCTTTTATTTTGAATTCGTGCACCTATGGTTTTATTCTACACTTTTAGTGTCTTTCTGACATCTGTTATTTTCCTATCTGCTTGTTTTTACACCTTTTGACACTTGTCCTTCTCCTAACCGCTTGTTTTTACACAATAGTTCGAGGGTATCCAAAACCACCATGTTCAGTTTATAGCAGTAACATCAGAAACCCTCGATACACATGCTTCTATATTTTCAGAGGGGTGGCTCCAGAACTTCACATTGTCATCTACCATTTTCCCTCCTTCGTACAGTCGTGACACTTTCAATGATTGATCTGAAGTTCAGTTTCCGCTGCCAATTTTGCAACCAGTTAATAAGCATCACAGGGTTGTTGGGGTGCAGAGCAACACAATAGGACAAAAAGCAAAGATAGAGAATTAAATAGAGACAGGAGAAACGAAATTCAATACACATAGAAACTGGAGAATAAAACACAAAGAGATTTATTACAAGAGGTCTGTACTTGCTTGCCTTGACATTCTCAGGCAGAGGCAGGAATACAGATTTATAGTTGCAGAAGAGGGATAATTCTGCATGTGAAAAACATATTCAATCACGATGGCTAGGCAGCGTGTTAGGTTCGGCGCCATCGGTGATGGCGTTGGTTGGCATGGTTAGGTTTGGTGCCGACATATGGCTTCACATTTAACATTCTCCCACTTGAAGCCGAGTGAAGAATCTTGAATCAAGTCACACCGATACCTATCATGCCTCTACATAACTCATGCTTACTTCTTGGTAGAATTTTAGTGAGCATATCAGCAAGGTTCTTATCTGTATGGATCTTTTCCAAATATAACTACCCTTCCTCCAACACATGTCGGATCCAATGGTACCTTAAGTCAATGTGCTTGGTTTTTGAGTGAAATGCTTGATTTTTCACCCAGTGAATGGCACTCTGACTATCACAATATAACACATACTTGTCCTGCTTGATTCCTAACTCTCCTAGGAATCGTTGCATCCACAACATTTCTTTGCAAGCCTCTGTTACAGCTATGTACTCTTTTTCTGTTGTAGAGAGAGCTACTATCCTTTGTAGCCTTGACACCCAAGATACAGCTACACCTACAAATGTGTACAAATATCCTGTAGTGGACTTTCTGTTGTTGATATCACCAGCCATATATGCATCCGTAAAACCTTCAAGCACAATATCATTATTATCAAAACATAAGCAATAATGACTAGTGCCCTTAAGATATCTAAAAATCCATTTTACTGCTTGCCAATGTTGTTTTCCTGGATTGGAAAGGAATCTGCTCACAACTCCCACTAAATATGCAATGTCTGGTCGTGTGCATACCATAGCATACATTAAGCTGCCAATTGCTAAAACATAAGGAATATTGATCATTTATTCCTTCTCTTTGTCATCACTAGGACATAACTCAGCACTCAACTTGAAGTGGGCTGCAAGGGGTGTACCAACTGGCTTGGCATATTTCATATTTAACCTGTCAAGCACCTTCTTGATATATTTTTCTTATGACAGCCACAATATTTTGTTTTCCTTGTCACGCATGATCCTCATGCCCAATATCTGTCGTGCTGGACCCAAATCCTTCATTGCAAACTTGCTGCCCAAATCCTTCTTCAACATTTTGATCATATTATTATCATGTCCAACAAGCAACATGTCATCCACATATAACAATAATATGAGATATTTTCCTTGATCATACCTCTTGATATAAACACAATGGTCATCTTCTAACTTGTGAAAACCATGTTCTAACATGAATGAATCAAATTTCTTGTACCATTTTCGAGGAGCTTGTTTCAACCCATAGAGACTCTTCTTTAACCTACAAACAAGGTCTTCTTTGCCTTTTTCTATGAAGCCTTCTGGCTGCTTCATATAAATTTCTTCCTCTAATTCTCCATGAAGGAAAGAAATTTTTACATCTAACTATTCACATTCTAAGTCTAAAGCAACAACAAGGCCAAGAATGACTCTAATAGATGACATTTTGACAACAGGTGAGAAAATTCCAGTGAAGTCAATACCTTCCTTTTGGGTGAATCCTTTCACCACCAACCTTGCTTTATACCTCTCCTTCTTTTCTTCACCTTCATGCTTAATTCTATATACCCATTTGTTTTGCAAAGTCTTTCCACCTTTTGGGAGATTTACCAACTCCCAAGTTTTATTTTCCATCAAAGAGTTCATTTCTTCTTCCATTGCTTTCTTCCATTCTTTACTGTGCTCAACTTCACAAGCCTCTTGAAAACAACTACACTCATCTTCATCAGTCAATAGGATATAGTTTGAAGGAGGATAACTTTGTGAAGGATTATGAGGCCTACAAGATCTTTGAACCAAATTTGGAGGTGCATTATCAGGTTGAATCTCCTATAAAGGTTCCTGCAAGATTCCTTCTTCTTGGTGTTCGTCACTTTCCCCTTGCTATCCTTCTTGCTCTTGAATTTGTTGCCCATTTTCCTGCATTGGTGGGATTTCTTCATGTTGTTCTTCAAACCAGTCAATAAATTTCTTGACTTCCACCTCACCTACATTCCTCTTAAACATTTCTAACTCATTAAATATAACATCCTTGCTTCTAATAATTTTATGTTTGACTGGATCCCATAGACGATAACCAAATTCTTCAACCGCATATCCCAGAAAAATGCATTTCATAGATTTATCATCTAGCTTAGTTCTATTTTCTTTTGGAATATGTACAAATTCTTCCTATCCAGATATTTTCAAATGAGAATAATTCAACTTCTTACCAATCCAAACTTCTTCATGGATGCATCCATCCAAGGCTGTAGATGGAGATCTATTTATGAGGTAGCAAGCTGTCCTCACAGCCTCTGCCCAAAAATGCCTGTCGAAACCAGAATTGGACAACATGCTCCTTACATTTTCCATAATGGTGTGATTAATTCATTCTGCAACACCATTATGTTGAGGTGTACCAGGCACAGTCTTCTCATGCTTTATACCGATCCTGTTACAATATTCTTTGAATGCATTTGAGCAATATTCTCCACCATTATCTGTTCTTAGGCACTTGAGCAATTTGTTAGTCTCTCTTTCAACAGAAACATGGAATTTCTGAAATATTTCAAACACTTCACTTTTACTTTTCATGGGATAGGCCCAAACCTTCCTAGATGCATCATCTATAAATGTTACAAAATATGATGCTCCTCCTAATGACTTGATGTTAACTGATCCAAACGCATCTGAGTGTATCAATTCTAACACATTTTTCTTTCTGTCATGACCACCTCTAAGAAATGGAACCCTTCTTTGTCTACCATATATAAAATGCTCACAAAGATCAAGATTGTAGGATCTCAACCCTGGTAGTAAATTTTTACCAACAAGGATTTTTAAACCCTTCTCGCTCATGTGACGCAAGCGCTTATGCCACAAATCTGCTAAGTTTCCTTCTCTTGTGACAACAACCAAATCTGATTTTCCTATCGTTGCCTTCAATGAATATATTGTTCCTGTCTTGGGTCCTTTGGCCATGACCAATGCTCCTTTGCTAATTTTCCAGCCTTCTTTTCCAAAGCTTGTGGAGTAGCCTTCATCATCCAGCTGTCTGATAGAGATCAAACTCATGCGCATTTCTAGTACATGCCTGACCTATTTTAAAAATATATCTTGTCCATTCTTCATCTTGATTTGGACATCTCCCATTCCAACAATACTGCAAAAAATGATTATTCCCCAAATTCACTCTACCATAATCACCAGGATTATATGCAAAAAAACTATCTTTGCATGGGGTTACATGGTGAGATGCCCCGGAGTCAAGGATCCAATCAAAGCTATTGCTAGATGTATATAAACATGCATCCTCTACTAAAACAGTAAATAACACATCACCATCTGTGACTACAGTAGTAGTCTCACCTTCATTTGAGTTGGATGACTTGTAATTTGTATTGGCCGGTCTTTGATCCTTTTGTCCTTTCTTCAAGGCTCGACATTCTTTCTTCATGTGCCTAGGTTTGCCACAATGAAAGCAGATGATCCTGCCCCTCCTTGACTTTGATCGGCCTCTTGATCTTGATCGCCCTTATCGGCCTCGATCAATCCTCCTACCATGATCAGCTAGAGCTAGAGCTTCTCCTCCTTGGTTTTCCACAATTGACTTGCGTCCCAGCTCCTCATTCATTAAACTGCTACTGACATCATCAAACTTTAGGCTCCCTACAGGTGCTGAAATACTCATAGCCACAATTAAATTTTCCCAGCTGTCTGGCATAGAACACATTAACAAAATAGCTCTAATTTAATCATCTAGAGTTATTTTAATAGAGGCAAGCTGACTAGTTATAATATTGAATTCATTCAAGTGCTCCGCAACTGAAGCACCCTCCTTCATCTTGAGATTGTAAAGCTTCTTCATCAACAACACTTTGTTTGATTTTGTGCTCTTCTCATATAGATCATGGAGCTTCTTCCATAATCCTGTTCCGTCTTTTCTCTGAACACATTGAAATACACATTCTTTGCTAGATATTGACGGATTGTTGCAATCGCCTTTGTTTCCATTTCCTATGCTTTGATGGTTTTGTGGGGTTAATTTTTTATTTTATTTTTTTGGGTCATTTTGCAGTTTATTCTCTCTTCTTTAAACCGCAGATGATGAAACTTGGGCTCAATTTTAGAATCCTTTTGATCAAATCCCTGCACAACAAAGACTTTAATTAGTTTTTGATTCCCCGCTGAATTATAATACAATGGACAGGAACCACACAATGAACGAGAACTAGGAATATGTAAAACATTTTTCTATTGATGGAAAATGTTATGTTTGTTTTTTATTCCCTTCTGACTTACAGCTGAATATAATGGACAAGAACTACACAATGGACAAGAATTGCGAATACATAAAACAATTTTCAATTAATGGAAAGTGTTCTGTTTTTTTTGTCCTGAAAAAATATTCTATTTGAAATTCTTATTTTGTAAAGTTATTCTATTTGAAATTATTATTCTGTGAAGTTACAAAATTTTGATGATGGATGGCTCGCGATTTCCAATCAAGATAATTTATTTTTTCAGAAATAAAAAAACGTTGATTTATATTGATGAATATAAACAGTACATAGTCCAATAATCTCAGCGGTAGAGAGACTCTCAGCGAGAAGGCCGCCATCAAGTGCCTAGGTGAAATCTGCTCTTTTAGCAAGTTGGAGCAATAAGATTAATTTGGCATCCACATAACTGGGTCAGATCAAACCCATGCTTATAAAACACAAAATGTCAAAAGGAGTAAAATAGAAAAGATAGAAATCCTTCGATTACACCTCCATAAGCAAGTAATGATATTAAATACAATGCAATCTCAAGAATCATCATAACAAATTTTCTGATAGAAAATGTTGATTCTCTTGAGGAGGCAGATTGTGATGACATATAGTCAGATATAGCAAGCCTGATTTGAAAGGATTTGAGCAGCAGAATCGAGTGTTCGACTGCATATGGAAAATTAGTGCTCACAGGTTTCCAGATAGATGATAATCCCGCTCGCTTGATAATATAGTGTACGCGCTCGCTTGATATACCACGCTCACTTGTTTTTTATAAGAAACCTCACTTGTTTGCAGATATCATGCTTGCTTGAAAAGTAACCCAGGCTCGCTTGATTGCAGATATCACGCTCGTTTGAAGAGTAACGCATGCTCGCTTGTTTTGTATGTAGAGGTGTTATATATAGAAGTAGACCATGTACATCTAATTGCAATAGTGTAGTAGGAGCAGATGGCAGGAGAAGAAATGAAAGACATCAAAACCTGTAAACCATAGCAAAATGAATTAAACCTGTCGAAAGGATTGTAAATCAAAATTGGATCCCATTACTGAAAGGTTGGGGTCAAGGAAGTGGAGTAGAATACTCCGTAATCTGTCTTCCATCGGAAAAATGAGTGACTTTCATAGCTCCGAATTCAGCCAATAGTCCCTTTTTGGAGAGCCGATCTGCCCGGGTATTGTTTTCACGAAATATGTGCTTAATGGGTGGGCAGCCCAATCTATGCCATAATCTCTGAATCCTATCAGACCATCCTAATAAGAGCTGATTATGCATATGAAAACTACTATTAATCCATCCAATGACCAACTGAGAATCCCCATAAACACTAACCACCTGGATTTGTAGATCAACAGCAACAAGGATTCCCCCCCAAAGCGCCATAATTTTAGCTTTGTTGTTGGTTCCTGGACCTCCATTCCAATAGATGTGAATTCGTTCCCGATCAGAAATTTTGATCCAGGCACCACAGCCAATAATGCCGTCAGCTGAAGCACCGTCAAAATATATGGAAGGAATTGCTATTTAATGTGGTCTAATATGGTGAGAGGCATCAGAAATATTATTGAGTATCGGAGGGCGATCATCCATCCAGGATTTGATAGCCAAGAAAACCCACTGAATCTGAAAATATTTTTGTTCAAAAATCATTTGATTCCTTGCTATCCAAACTTCCCATATAAAATAGAAGGGTAAAGATCTATAATTGCTGTTCAGTTTGTCCCAGACATTTGCAGTGGATATGAAATCCGTAGGACACCAAGATGGATCCAAAAAGAAAGAACTAAACAGTTTCCATAGCTCAATAACAATGGAGCATTGGAAGAAGAGGTGAGTTATTGATTCCTCCGTTGAAAAACATAAAACACAGCAACTGGGGCCATGGAAACCTCTCTTTACAAGATTATCCCATGTGAGTGCTTTTCCTTGCCACATCAGCCATCGAAATAGAACAATTTTCGTAGGAATTTTCCTCTTCCAGAATGGAAGGAAAAAATTTGGCGTTTGTGCTTGTTGAGGATGGGTTCATAATTTGTCAAGTTACATAATTTTGATGATGAACGCTCGCGCTGTTCTAAATCTTTTATTGGAATGCTTACCACTGGTGCCATTGGAATTTCCTTAAACATCCAAAATTTGACAACAGTGAAACTGCAGGCAGGAATCTTCTTGCCACTAGTTACATTAGAATTTTCTTAAACGTTGAAAATTAGACTAGAGTGAAACTGCAGGTCAGGAATCATGAGTCTCAATAAAACACATTGATGCAAAATAAAATACAAAATTGTAAATAGATTCCCTCTTTCTTCATTTATGATTCTGAAGTGATCAATTCTATTTTAATTATAATAATTAAAATTTTCATTGTGTTTTCTATGTTATTGTAACTATAAGTCCTATAATATAGTTTTTGGTATTAAACTTTTAATGATTAAAATTTCTCTTTTTCTTTTATTTTTTATTTATTTATTTTATGTATGCATCATATACATGTAATCATAATCATAATTTTTGTGGTGGTATATTTAATTTTCAAATATAAATTATAAATTGTTTTTAGATTTGTTTGAATTTTTTATATTTTAAAAATATTTTAATTTCAAATTTTGTAGTCACACATAATAATAATAATTTAAATGATGAAAGTATAAAAAAGTGATTTTTTTCTTATATATTTTTAATCATTATAAAAATGGATTTTAGTTTTTACATTTTTATAAATTATTTTTAGGTATTATAGTTTTTATTAAGTTTGTTGTGTAAATCAATCTCAAGATATTTGTGCAATGTATTTTTCATTAACATTAGGACTTTAAAGTTGATAATAAGAACATTAAGCTTATTACTATTTAGTAATAAGCTAGTGCTAAAACATAAATGTTTGAGAATTAGTAGTTGTTTTTCTAGATCATAGTGCTTTCATCAACAAGTCCATTTTGTGCAAATCTTGCAATTAAAGCATTCCACAAAACCACATCATTTTGAGGAATTTCATTAAAGAGTTTCAGGGCTTCATTAAGAAGCCTATTATCCAAAACTCATGCAATCATAGAAGTCCACGAGGCAATGACTTTATCATACATTTCTTTGAAGAGATCCAGGGCCTCATCAACCTGTCCATTTTGCTCCAGTCCTAAAATCATTGCATTCCATGACACCATTGTCCTTTGAGCCATTTCCTTAAAGAGATTCCAGACCTCATCAACAATCCCATTCAGTAAAAATCAATTAGTGCATTTCAAAAAATATATGTTTTCTTAGGAATTTCATAAAAGAGTTTTAGGTCCTTATCAACAAGCCTATTATGTCCATCATCTAGTTATTGCATTCCACGAAATATATGTTTGCTTAGGAATTTCATAAGAGAGTTTTAGCGCCTCATCAACAAGCCCATTATGTGCATCATCTCGATGAAGCACTTTTAATTTATTCTGGACTTCCTCCACAGCTACGTTATGTTCAGCAACAATATTTTTGCTTTAACTGATTTCTTTGTTGGGCAAAAACTATCCAAAATAGCCCTTGAATCACCAATGTTTGCAATATATAACTTATTATTGGATATTTCTCCTACAAGACAACAAGATCCCACAGAAGCAATGTGTGGTTATATTGGCCAAGTATTCTTCTTCTATTGTACTGACTACTTTCCGAAGAATTTTTGTAGACATTCCCTCTTCCTCCGAGGCAAATTTATGGAAAACTTGCAAAAAATAACATATACATATCCCTTCATCCATCACATGCTATGACCCCAGTCATGGCACATGCAACCAGAATCATGTTGTTCACAAGGCATCAGGTTGATCCCATTAACATTTCAGTACTCAGGGCTACAAAATTGGAATTTGTTTCTTCAATGTGGAGCCAATTGTTGAACTCCTCGGCTTAACAAAGAGCCCAACCTGAGTCGAGTCTCAGGTTCAAATCCTGTTTCATCAAATAATCCATAAAAAAAAATTATACTATTTAATAGTGCAAAGATTATTAAAAATATTGCTCGCTTTGCAATAAGGGTGAGATTGAATTTTGTCGTTAGAAGAATAAAAATGTTGCTTTTTAAAGATTCTCCGTGGTTTATTCTACCCCCAGGTGCTTGCAACTCGCTGTAAAGTTTATTTGAACATTGGTACTGTCATTCATTCATTGTTGGTGTTTTAATATTCTCTTTGTTTTAAGATTCTTCGTGGTTTATTCTGCTCCTGGGTGCTCACATCTTGCGATAAAGTTTATTTGATCATTTCACAATCCTTCATTTTAAGAAAAATATTTCACTATCCACTTATGAATAATCAGAGAACTCATGACGGCCACCAAGCTGAAGCAGTAAAGTTGTAATTAACTAAAGTGTGATTAAAATACTTTATGTGAAGGCGTGCATCATTATCTCAGTGATAAAAGAAAAATATTTCACTATCCACTTATGAATAATCAGAGAACTAAATAAACAGTGGGCATGGCGGCCACCAAATGCCGAAGCATAAAAGTTGAAATTAACTATAGTGTGATTAAAATACTTGATGTGAAGGTAGACATTATTATCTCATCAATAAAAATGGAGGCTCGACTCCTATGCCGCCCATGTGCATATGAATTTTGTGAGATTCAACTTGAATGTAGGGTGAGCTTTTTTTATTAAGTTTTTTTTATCTGTGCCATATTTGTTATTTCTATGTTGGAGATTGGGAATGGATAATATGATGATATACTAAGTTGACCATTGGGTTTGATTTTTTTTAGATGAAATTTATGTGAAGACCTTCTGCATTTTACTGGTAATTATGTCATTGAAGAAAATATAATTTCTGGAAAGAGAAATTATCAGTCCCTTAATCCCTTTTGGT
Source organism: Pinus albicaulis (assembly GCA_034641835.2). Lineage (NCBI taxonomy): Eukaryota > Viridiplantae > Streptophyta > Pinopsida > Pinales > Pinaceae > Pinus > Pinus albicaulis. Next base: position 157,193,928 of record CM076583.1, on the reverse strand, counting down.
TTCGTACTCTGAATGGAATGTCATTGAATAACACAAATTCTGAATTGACTGAGAGAAGATTGATTATTACACCCACTATAATTGACTTTAAAATTTAACCTCATATAATATCTCTGCATTGAATCTGTTGGAAATACCCTTACCACGAGTCTCACTTCGAGTCTGAGCCCAAAGCATGACTTTGCTATAATGGCAAGATGCATTTTCAAAACTAGTTATAACCAAAAATCAAATAATACAAAATTAATGACTATAATTCTAACCTTCCATAGATATTAATAAACAAAGTATTGATCATTCATGTAATTTTGTGCTAATTATGTTCACCAACAATTTGATTCTATTCATCTTCATATCCTGATAGATGCTTCCTCAAAAACATTAATGCATACATTGAACGGTATTATGAAAATAAGGAACAATTTTGTTTTTTGTTGAATGTGTTCCCAATAATTTGCTTAGTGTCTGATTTATTAATTGAAATAATAAGTGTTAATTTAAATTGACATATATAACTCGACATATTAAAATTTTCATATGTATTTTTTGTATATCGAAATTAAGAATTGCGAAGGTGAGTTGTGAAGGTGAGTGATTGCTCATATGTAAGACAATTTATCCCCATATTATAGTCACAAAATGAAATTGAAATTGGATGAACGAGTAACACAATTCACTTCAATGGGTGTTTGAACAAGAGAAAATGAGCAAATTAAATCACCTTAACCGTGAGAAATGAATCTATTATGACAAGAAGGGGTGTTTCTATGCAGTAAGGTAAAAGCCCACCATGTGGGGAAGTTTTGGACTAACTCATTTATTTTAATGCATTTGATGTGTACCATTTACATATTCTTTGTAATCAAACATCTACATATAAATGTAATAGGGTCTAGGGAGTAATAATATTATTTTTAGAACACCTAATTATATTTCTAGTGGATCTCTATGTAATTTGATCAATGACGGGAATAGCCTACCATAAGTGAGATACAAAGTGAGATGCAAAGTGCATTTACCAGTGTCTGGCATTGCTCCTTTGAGAAAACAACAATTACACTAGATTACCTCTGGCTATAGTTATCGCTCTCGCTCCATCTCTATTATTTTATGGTTCTAAATTTTATAGCCACCAAATGATTTGTAGCAGTCCACTCATTGGTTGAAAAACGATATTAGATACTGAAGTTTGAGAATTTTCGATGAATAGATCAAGAATAAAGCTCTCCCACATAGATCAATTTAGGTAAGCAACTATGGGCCTTGCATTATTAAATATTGAAGGAAATAAAATGCCCAAGTTTTTTAAGCAAACATAGAGAGATTTTCCCTGAGAAGATTATATACACAGAGATATAAGCAGACTTTCCCTAAGAAGATTATATACACAAAGAGATATGCAAGGTTCTCTACAACCTCGTAGCGAAATATTTGAGCTCCCCCATGAGGAATTTGTAGTTCTCCTAGGTACTCTTGTGTATCTAATTCTCTTGAATAATGTAAATGTATTGTGTATGTAGCTCTTAAATCATGTATATTTTATGTGCATGTCCAATTCTCTTGAATATTGCAAATTTACAATGTATGCATTCTTTGAAAAAGTGTAGCTTTTATGTGCATGTCTTATTATTCTATATGGTTAGTGAAATAAAAGATGAAAATTTAACATGGCAGGGTATGATGGGTATGATTGAATGTTATTATGTCTAGTGATAACCAGACTTCTATAAAACTATATTTTATTTTTTATTTAATTTTGTGCAAACTCATTTTTTTTGTGAGAAAAGCTTAAAACCCTATATTCTCTTTTAAAGAGTTTTAAGATGATATCAAGATAAAATGAAGAATAATTTTTAGGTAAGATTATTGTCATCCCCTGCCCATGCATGTAGGTAGTTTGTAATCCTATCACTCAGAAATTGCTTTTATATGTTTTTCGGATGTATTTTATGTTTAGTAAGTATGCATTGCAATCTTGTTATGAGGAAAAATAGAATGTGAAATGTAACAGAAATATGCATGATAGTGAATCAAAATGAATCTCTTTTTTGGAGAGAAGATGTTTCCACAACAATATTTGCCTGAGAAAATTCCAAGCCTGAGAAATGTAAATTAGCCTCCCTTATTTCTTGCCACCATTGAGCAAATAAGGATTATGTTCCACATTTGCTGTTGAATGAAGCTTTGGTGGTATGATGGTATCTAGGCCATAAATTGACAAATGTGAAATAGCCTCCGTCATTTCTTCATCTTTTCAATGTGGCACCATTGAGAAAATAAGAATTTTGTGCATGAAGTTGTGGTGGTATGATGGTATTTAGCCCAAAAATTGAGATTTCATTAATATGAGCTAAATCAATAAACACAAAAAAAGCCATCAATACTTCCTAGAGAAAATCTCCATGCAGGAAAAATATGAATAAGAAAAAAGTGTCTTCGCCTGCATTGTAAGCAAGGAGAAGAAGAGAATGATGTACATGTGATGTTGTGATATCCTGTATCTAGGTAAATAAAGTATACACACTCAATAAAACATAAAGAATTAAATAAATTTCATTTTACCGCTACATTAATCTAAATAATTCTCAAAACTAAATAATTAAATAATATACATAAATTTAAAGGTCAATTGAGCTGCCATGACTCCACCTCACAAATCTCATTTTACTGTCATATTAATCTAAATAATTCTCAAAACTAAATAAAAATATTCGATTATATTCTATATATGTATTTTCTCATAATGATTTATAAAGTAAATTCTGGAATCAATAATAATTAGTAATCTCCTTCTCTAGAACCTTTTTATCAGAGTATAGATGGCTCATTTTTAGTGTTGGCCGGCCTTAGCTCAAGAGGCTTATTCTCTATACAAAAAATAGAATGAATATCATAAATATTGTAATCATGACTTACATATTTTTTACCACATAGGATAGTTCAATGGTTAGTTAGATTGTTAGTTTTATGCATTCAAGTTTTTTAATTGTGTTTTATAATTACAATATCTAACCACATAAATAATTTATTTCTAGAAAGGATTAACATGTCATACATCAATCTGTATTATCATCACTAAAAGCATGAAATAATATGCGATGGAGGAGAGTTGTGTGTGTTAATAAAATTTAATTAAAAATATATTTTTTAGTTACTTGATGGTCCAAATTTTATTCATATGGATTCATATCTAAACAATAACCAAAGTGTTTTTAAAAATATTATTGCTATACATCTTAAATACCAATTATAAATTATGCTAATTAGCTAACTAATATAATGATAAAAATTTGGTAAATGTTCCATAATTTATTTTAGAAGAATAATATTTAAATGGTTTAGAAGAATAATATTTAAATAGTTTTAGTAAAGTATATTTAAAACTTAAATTCTATGATGAAAGTTAGAAGGTGAAAAAAATAAGAGAATGAACACATTACACTATTTTACATAAAATAAAATAATTTATAACACCATTGAACAAAAGTTTTATTTCAAAACAAACATAAATATATTTTTTATAGTTTTCAATTAGGATGTGCGTTATAGTTATCTTCAAAAGTTGATCTGCTATTTTAGGAAATGAAAAACATATGGCATACATGTTTACAATTGTATTTCTCATATAAGGTCTTTCTTTGTACTTTTTAAAATAATTGCTATTTTTTTTATTATTTACATAGTACTCCTGATGTTTTTCACATAGAAATAAAATCCTATCCAAAAAAATAAATTAAAAATTTTAAAAACTTTATCATAAAAATTATTAATTTGCTACAAAGTTCAAGAATGATATGACATGCCACATGCACAATAACTAAACTTCAATTACATGACATGATTAAACTTCATCGACTCAAAAAGCTTTAATAACATTTTGTATGCTATAGAGTTCTAGTAGGTTATACACGGAGAGTTTTACAATTATGGTGATTTAGTGATTTGAAAACCGATAACAATCTTCAAATGAAGTTAATAATTCACAGGTGGATGATTTTGCACAAAAATATTTTATTTTAATTTTATAATTATTATTATTTTATTAATTAAATTAAAATTTATTTAAAACTTCTTTTTCATTAATTTTTATTATTTTGAATATAATTATGCAAAATTAGAATTTTTATAGAAAAAAATTAATATAATATTTAAATATTAATTTGTATAATATAAATTAAACATTTAAATTTAAATTTAACTCTTACTATTTATTATCATTAGCCGTAATATAAATATATTATATATATTGTAGTTAATTGTATGATGGTTGATTTTTATTTATCAACAAAATTTCTTTTCCTCGAAGGGAAACCATAACTAAAATCTTATTTTGGAGCAATGATTTTTTTATAATAATATTTAATTATTTTATAAGTTTTTAATTTAAGTCTTGCTTAAAGTAAGTACACTACTGTATTGTTTACTTAATTTTTATGAACTTGATTCTTGTTGAGTCTTTGATATACCTAATTCATAAATCTAATCAAATAAAAGATATTTAGAAAATTAAATTAAAATTTTCCTACAATTTCAGGTTGTGTAGAAAAACTTCAACAAAATCCTTCACTTAAAAATAGATAAATCTAATAAAATCTAAATATAATTTAAGATTTACATGAGTTAATTTATATTTTTTATTTGTTATTTATAAACATTAAAAAATATTTATTATAATTAATTACAAATTTATATTTCACTAATATTAAATTATTAAAAAAAATTAACATCAATAAATTAAGAATAAAACAAAATTTGTATAACAAGCAACCTTTGTATATCATATATGGTCTCAAATTATTATTTGTATCTATTTCTATAATGGCAAAGAGGTTTGAGTGAGCCTAATGGTTAGGAGCATGTGTTTTCTCCTAAGACATCACAGTTTCAGAGAGTTTCTTGTCTCACAAACAAGGGGGTTATGGGTCCCTTGCCCACAAAAAAAGGGGTCTCATACACCAATTTGGTGGGGAGGTGTGTATGTTGTCCCATAAAAAAGGGGGTCTCATACACCAATGTGGTGTGTTGCTTGGCCAATCTTGTTTCTTTTCCAAAATGCTATATGACAATTAAAAAAATTTCTCATAGATGACATTGGAAAATTGTATCTACAATGCGAGTTTTTTTCTCTTATTATAAATTTGGGTAGTCTAATAAACCCATAAAATAACCCAAAAATTCAAACACTCCAACTACCTAATTTTTTGAAAAAAAAAATACCAAACAAAAAAACGGACGTCCCCTACTATTATGTTGGTCAGTAGACAACTCATAATTTTATGTTAGCTTTTTCTCTTATTGCCTGTAAATGTCTTCTAGAGAATATGAACAAGTCAAACCATGAAGATAATTGTTATATAGAATCTTGAAAAAGATACAACATGACAACAACAATATTTCTCACCATTTTTTTTTACGAATTACATTTAAAAAAACTAATTATATTATAGCAATACAAAGTAAATTAATAACTAAATTAAACTAAACCTTCAAAATGATAACTATGTTGCCTTGTTTCTTAATTAAGTGAATACAACTCTTACAACCTTTTTAATTGATTTCATAATATAACAATTAAATATACCATCACTTTTTTTTAAATATAATCATGAAGACAATAAGGTCATAATTAAATACCCTATTATAATTATAAATATGATTAAATAAATGATAAAAATTTTCATAATCTTAATTTTCTTTTCAATATTTATATTAATCAAGAAACGATCATAGATTCAATAAGTATAATATAGATAACCATTTCTTAGTATCTCTCTTATGAAAAATAGCCATAATCTTAGTTTTATTTTCAACATTTAGATTAATCAAGAAACGAACATAGATTCAACAAATATAATATAAATAGCCACTACTTAGTATCTCTTTCTTATGCAAAATAGTTTAAATAAATATATATTTAAATATATAAATATATTGAAAATTAAAATATTTTTAATTTATTTTATTATATAATTACATAATTTATAATTTGAATTATTTTTTTAGTGTTACACAAACCTTTAAATAAATATATTAAACCAGAAAAAGAAAAGGGAAAATTTCTTTTCTAATGTTTTAATAATGTCCTCTTTGATTAGACAAGATTTGAAAGAATTTCACTCGGAAAACAATTGTCATTTGGGCTTGATAAATACGGTACGGAACAATAAACAATTTATTTTTTAATCTTATCTCACTAACTCTAAACAATTGGACTTTACCAAGACGGAACAAGAGAATTTATTTTTTAATCTCATCTAACTCACTTTAAACATATGTCTGGTTTTTTAGCATTAATTAATATGTCTTTTTTTTTTAGCATTAATTAATTTGATGATTTGGATGGTTTAATCATATGTTGGTTTTTTTAGCATCAGTTAATTTGATGATTTGTACGATAGGTTTAACTTGCTCTATGAGTCAAATAACATGTCCCAGAAACATATATGAAGTAAAAGGTGATCCTTTCACCAGAAAGATTTTGATATTTTCTTCTATTAACCATCTATGCTATGGCTTTTTATTATTTAATGTCATTAATTTTAAGTTAATTGGCTACAGTTGCTATTAGTTTGTATTTTATTTTCTAAATATTATAATTAATATAGTTGCATTTTTAGCTTTAAGAAAGGATTGCTTCTATGAAATTAAAACAGGCTTTAAGCAAGGATGCTTTTGTAAAATAAAAAAAAGTCGCTCGTAAAATCAGCTATGCCTTCATATGTGAGTCGATGCACTTATTAAGACAAACACTTCTAAGTTTATTTTGCTTTATAGGTATCAAAGATGATACATAATTTTTTTTCAAGTAGATAATTCAATTTTATGAATATTTAGATTTGATAGGTGTAATGTTTATTAAATGTTATAATACTCGGATGTTATTATGATTTGTATAGAAAATTTAATTGAAATTTAAAATTAATTAAATACTTTTTTTTTAGGTAAAAAGTAAAAAGTAATTGATAGCAATTATTAAATGCTTAAACAAATTCATAAATCTAATAATGACTAAGGGAAGTAAGAGAAGTAATTAATGGACTAGATATTTTTGGAGTAAAATAGAGATAGTTTCCTAGATAATTTTGGATGAAACATTATCCCCAACATAGTATTTTTTTATAAAAGTTAGGAATTTACTAAAATGTGCTTGTGCGCATTTTATTTCATTTTTAGCTTATGAAACTATCTAAATAATGATCATTACTCTCACTATAGTTGGGTTTAATGATCAAATTCATAAATCTAGTAATGAAACACATTTGAATAAGACAAAGGAAAGTAGTAAATGGACTAGATAACCTTGGAGCAAAATAGAGATAGGTGCATACATAATTTTGGATGAAAAATTAATCCCAACATCATCATTTCTTATAAAATTTAAGAGTTTATTGAAATGTGCTTGTGCACATTTCTTTCCATCTTTATTTTATAAAATTATTTACATAATGATTACTAAGCTCACTATATTTATATTAAATAATTATTTAAGATTGAATAGAAACTAGAATAAATATATTATCAATTGAATTTTCAAAACTTTATAATGAAGAAAACAATTATTAAAATTATTATAAATTTATTTTTATATCAATATTAATATTTTCTTCTAAAATATTTATTATATATATTAAATAAAATTTTAAAATAATACGAATATAAATTGATAATCTTTTATTACATATTACAATTGCATCACATGACATTTTTCAACTGTAGTATAAATTATTAATTTTATAATAATTTATATAAATATTATTAATTATTATTATTATTAGGTTTAAAAAAATATGATACCATCTCAATATCATTAAACTTTACAAATCGCCTTTTTATTAGTAAAATTATAAGAAAAGTATTATAATTAAATTTCTAAAAATTTAAAATATTTAAAATATTTAATATAAAAATTTAATAATACCTATAACATTGATAAAAAAAATCACCCCCTAAATTATATTGTTTATTATTAAAAAGTTAAAGAGAGATTTTCCATTGAATATCCACATTAACTCCCTCCCCTTGAATCTTCCGGCTCCCCTTGAATCTTCTTGGAGATTTAAATATGTACACCATAGAAAGTTGGTTAACAATGCAGATTATGAAAACAATAAAGTTAATTACTTTGAAGTGAACCCATCAGATTTGATTTTATGATAAAAAATGAAAGTTGTGGACAAACGAGGAGCTCCAAACATATTCTAGTTGAAACTTTCGTTGACGATGGAACACGTGGCATGGCATTTCATTTTTTCCTTGGTGTTTCTCCTCTACCAAATTAATATATTCCAAAACAAACAAAATTATAACATTCATATTTTTCAAAGTAACAAATATTAATTTAGTTATGCATTATTACCAAATACTTCACACAAAATTAGTGTAAATAGTGCTTACAAATAATTAACAAATATGAATAAATGAAATCAATTTGAAAATATGATTTTCCATGCCACATTGCCAAAAAAGTCGTGTCTAGTGTTTCAACGCATTTTTATTCAATACTTAACCCCATATATATATATTTACGCCAAAAGGTGTTTTCTTTGTTGGCTTGGGATGGACAAACACTGTTCGCCCCAGCGAATGAGAAGCTTTAGATTTCGCACTTCCAACCAATCAAATTTTGGCATTTGTTTATCCCTCCAATAAATAGAATCTTTCCATCTATCCAACCAGCAGGAACGCTATCGAATTTCAGGCCAAAACTCACATATAAGAAAAATTTTGAACCAGATCCCTTGACGAGTTTTTACCTTGTTCGGCAGTTTCGGTTTCTAGAACCCTTTAGAGTATCAATGAGCCCGAGACTCCTGTCTCTTCTTGTATTAGTAGGCTTTAGTGTATCAGATTTTTGAGGCCTATTAACAAACCCCCATTGATTTTACCAGAGCCCTCGAAAACACGAGTTTTCAAAAACCATGGTTTCGGGAAGCTAAGGGCTCCTCATGGAGGCGAATATAGGGTGGTTTTGTATTTTACCATCTTAAGGGAAATCAAGAAGACCTATGAGGATTTTTGTTATGTTAGGTTAATTATTTAGGGTTTTTGGATTTTTGTGGATGAAAGGGACGTGTCTCTTCATGTTGAGTATCACCATGAGTTGCAGATATTGCTAGGGACTCAATGTATCAACATGCCCGTGTCGTTTATAAGATGGGAATGCATTGGTGGAGTGGATAGGGTTATAAAGTTTCATGAAGAAGGTGAGTTGGAGAAGTATTTGGAAGGCTTTCATGACCTTATTATAAGTATATGGAATGTCATGACCATGGAGTGAATATTTTTTGGCAAGCTCGTGCTTTTCATCCCAGCTTGTGATTAATTGTGTCAGGAGCAGATGATCACCAAATAGATTGAATGGCATGCAGATTCAATTTCTTGGTGCAGTTAGTTTGTTTTGTTCTCAGATACCAAGGCCTCGCAAGTTGGATAATTTAAGAGGGCATTTGAAAAGTCCGTTTTGTTCTCATAGATCAAGGCCTCGAAAGTTGAATACTTTGGGAGGGAACGTAAAATGTTTGTAGATAATTCATTTGTGAAAAGTCAATTTATTTTCTTCTTGGGTACCAAGGCCTGCGAAGTTGGATATTTTAACTTTTAAGAGGGCATGTGAACTATATGTCTCATGAAGTTCCATCCACGCCACGAAATTATAGTTAAAATTTAGAAGATAAAAGTATTTGAGTTTTAGATGTATCCAAGTATAGTAGAGGTGTCAAAAGGTTTAGAAGAGACCATGATTTCTTATGAATCCTTGCAACACATCTTAATATGAATCTTCTTGTCGTTGGGCATGACCATGGGATTATTGTTTTCAAGTAAGAAAGAGAAACATCTCCTTTTGTTGTTGGGTACCCTATACTGCAACAATGACCATTTTATGTTGGCTCGTCAATTTGCAACTCAGAAATACTCTCAAATTACACAAATAAGAAGGGATGGATCCATGAATAGGATTAAGGATGATGATCATTATTGTTTAGCCCCATGGTGAATGTTTTCCTCATATGTTTGGATGTTGATGATGCGTAATATGAACTTATTCTTGAGCCATAGGATAGTGTTGGGACTTAGGATAAGTGATGCATTGTAGGAAGAAAATACAACAACTTGGAGGACTTGTTGTCTTTTCTTCTTGCAATAAATCTAATTTCACTGACATGAATCATAACCAAGTGATAAAAAATCGCGTAAATAAGGTGATTAAGAAGTCTAGTCGTCGAGTAACTCTAGCTGCAATTTTCTGTGGAGGAACATAAAACCTTCTTCTTAGTCCAGAAGAGAGTGTTGGGACAGAAAAGTGAAGCAATGTAGGAAGAAAATACAACAACCTTTGTCTGTAACAAAGGATTTCACTTGGGCACCTCCATACTCCATTTGTTAAATGCATTGTCTAGTTAGATGGCATGGAAAATGTAGCCTTGCTGAGAAAGCATGAAATCATCATTAGAAGCAGGAAACTTGTAAAATGTTCTCTTCATAAAATTATTTGTGTTAAAAATTAAGCTTGGTGCTTGGGGTGAAAATTGTGTTGTGTTGTCTTCCAAACAGAGATGGTAGCCTTATTGAAACACTCGATGTTCAATTATATCTAACGAAGGTGTCTCGGATTTTTTCCATTTCTTGGATGAGATGTAAATAAACGTGTCATACAAATCGATGCCTGAGTATATGTTCAAGATGGCACTGATAAAAGGGAAGTATGGAAATGTTATGAGCATGAATAGGAACTGATTTTTGGACATGCAGTGATTTCTTAGTTGCATCTAAAGGGCTTCCTAGAAGTGTCCCTTCACTTTTTCAAACACGAGAAGGCATGATTTAACTTAGAAGTGTAGAGCGAAACTATTCAAATTGACATTGCTTCTACAAAACAGAGAGATATTAAGGTCACTAGTAAGCACTTGCAATTGAGGCCCTATGGTAAGGAAATGTTGGAATTGTTGAATATGCTCACTAGAGATTAAATAATTTTGAAAGGCTTTCATCTTGTATCTTATCATGGACAATATTTATAAGTGTTTGAAGATGCTACGGATTGAAGAAATATAGAATTATGTTATGGCCCATGGGTCAGTTTCACAATTTCCATATGTGAGTGCAGTAATTCATGGGCTTATAAATATTTTTGATAGGCTTGTACTTAGCAGTTAGGCAACAATCTCCCCACTCTGCCACCTAGAAATAAATCATCACTTAGTGTGACTCCTCCACCAATTTGTCGCAATGGTGAATGGTTGTTATTGATGGTTACCGAAGGCCTTCTTGAGGGTGGGTTGGATAATGCAGGGGTGCAGTCCATGAAGAAAAGGATGAAGGAGCTACAACCAACAGGGGTTAAGACCTTGACACTTCTAGAGTTGAAAACAAAATTGCAAGGTTATAGTGATCGATGACACAGAAGTGAGAGGAGACAATGATGATGAGGTAGGATGGGATGTGCAATTTTTGAAGCTACTGAAGATGTCTAAGCTACAAATTTTGTAAGTACAACTCATAATTTCATTACTTATGTAATCACCATGTATGCTAGTAATTCAAATCTAGATACAAAAAATATTCTTTTGCAGGTTAGAATGCAGTTGCTAGTATCATTAATATGTCGATGCATCTCTCAAGTCAACAACTTGGTATTAATAATTTCACTCCATTAAAAGTGAAAACCTTTTTTTTTATCTTTACATGGGCAGCCATACGTACCTTCCTACATTAATTTATGCAATGTGATCTTCTTAGCAATAGAGAGAGGATGGATTGAGAGTGCTATAATCTCAAATGTTAGAGGTCCATGAGCTTCGGTATTTAATCATTTTCCATTAGATGAGAAACTTAGACTAGCTTACAAAGCCACAACAGATGGGAAGTTTAGTGAAGCATTAAGGTTATGTCTTACCATCTTGCACACAATTCCAGTTATTTATGTAGATTCTGTTTAGGAGGTTCAGTGATCTTAATGGGAAAATTAGTGTTTGTTGTGCTAAATTCCAATTCAGAATATAAACAAAGTGCTTGAGGATTATGAGGTAAATTACAAGTTAACCATGAGTTTTTGTGTGTGTTTTATGTGAATTTCTTGAGCAAATTAACATAAAAGAACACTAAACAACAACATCTAACAAACATGAACATCACCGTAAACATTAACACAACAACACACGATGAAGGAGTTCACCTCGCCTAGGCTACATCTCCTTGGTCCAGGTTCCAATGGCTTGGACCTCTTCAATTATGCTCAAAAGTGTGATTACATATGTTTACAATGCTCAAATAACTCTGCAACATGTTCTAATGGCTCTAGAATGCCCAAAAATTCCTGTGTAGTTTCTTTCTGTTGCGAATTTGGGGAAAAAATGAGTAAGTTATGCCTTCCCCAAGTTTTGTCACTAACCGCTCCACAAATTCCTCCAAATCCGGTACCATCCTATAATTTCGCCCTGAAAGTTACTATTTCTGTGCCAAATTGCGCAATTTTTGGGTGAAATTATCAGGGCATTAATTTTCCCAATAACGCCTAAAGTCCAAAAAATCAATATTACAGTTTTGGGCGCTTATTTATTTTTTATATAAAAAATTTTAGCTGACGGTTACCGTAGCCATAGGCAGTCACGGAGGCATAGTCACATTGACGATGACATTGGTGGTTTAGGTGGCGTGGTTCTGGCATCCTGGCGGTTACAATGGCAGTCTCATGGCAGTCATCTGTAGTGGCCACATGTTGTGGTGATGTGGCATGTTATGTTGCAGTTTGTGGGAGCACTGTGCTAGCCTCCTGCCCATGGTCCCACCCCCACGCGCAGTGACTAGGGTTGGGGATAGACCCCAACCCCATCCCCCATTGACAAAACCATGTCATATGGAAACTATATGAAACCCATAGTATATTAAGTACTAGTTATATGGCGCGGTGTTGAAGGCTCCATGCTTGTCCCTTGGAGGTCTTGGGTTCAACCCCTGCTACTTTTTCTCGAACCTTGACCCAATTTTGGTGGCCCTCGTGCTGCCACGTGGTGGCCCCTGGTTGGGCCACATGGTAGTTGTGATTGGCCACCTAAAAACCAATTAAAACATGACAATTCAAACTAGTGACGAGGTGCCACTTGGCACAATATCATTTTCCGAGGATGATACCCTTTGACTGGTCAATGCACCACATGGGCATGCCATGTTAGCTGTACGAACTATTGATTGAGTTGTCTTGCATTTTTTTTAATTTGCATGTTTGAAAAAGTGGATATAACTCGTTTTTGGAAGCATACAATGCTTGTTTTCCATGTAACGAGTTGCATCGAATTCATAACAATGAGATCTACAAGGTCATTTAGGTTCCATGCCATTCTGAAAACTTTCATTTTTGAGAATAATTTTGAGCACCTGATTGCTCCTCCCCACTGGAATATTTTGGACCCCAAAATCTCTTTCATTACCGAACATGTGGATGAGGGTACAACCTCATAACCCTTCCAGTCTTAATCCACTGGAATTTTCCTGAATTCAACAATTTGAGCTTTTCATAAAAACTAATCTTTTTCCTTGATTCTGGAGACACTGTCTTGTTGTTGTAGATACCATCATGCTGAAATTTCCTAGAATTTGCAGAACAAAAAAATATCCTTGAATAAACAAACATGTTCCTTCCTTGGTTGTCAATCAAAGGAAAATTGAATAACATGAAAACTTTTTCACCTCAAACATTGTCGACATGGCGATTTTTAGCTTGTCTTGCCTTGTACTTGCATCAACTTTTGACCAAGTGTTTTTCCATTTCCGTGTACCACTTTGAAACCAAAAATAAGTACATGTGGAACCTATGCCTTCATTTTCATCTTGCTTTGGTGCTTTTTCTTTTATTTTTTTACCATTCATCATCGATATCTTATTCTGTTCACTGTTCAAAAATGATGTGTGCTGCTGCAATTATTTCACATATTTTTTAACTCTTTTCAAAGGCAACATCTTATAGCCCTGAAACATATTATTAAAACCATTAGTAACTTTAATTAAATCATCTTGTTCATTTTATTCATATTCTTGAAAGGTCTCATTCAAAACATCATTATGCTTGAACATCAAAAAAGAATTTGTTTTCCTTGCATTCACTATTCTCTTCATTTGTCGTGCATGGATAAGAGACAAACTAATATTCTTCTTATGCACTCTAAATATGTACTCAATTCCATTCTTGAAAAAGTGGTACTTATTCTCATGACGATGAAATACTGCCCTCCCATCATAAAGATAAGGACTTCCCAAAAAAATACCTGAAATCTCAAGCAGAACTACATCAAGTTCAACATCGTCAAGAAAGTTTGAATTGATTGCAAACATTAGGATGAAATTCCTCGTTACTTGAAAGTTTGCATTCCTGCATATCCAGCCTAAATGATAAGGCCTTGGATGTGCAGCAGTTTCTAGATTCAACCTCTTAATTAAGTCTTCAGAAATCAATTAGCTTGAGAACCACTATAAAATAGTGTGTCTATTTTAGTATGCTTTGAAACAACTCCGATATGAAAGAGCTCAATTCTTGTATCATCGTCTTGAGTTACATTAAAAAAACTTGAATAAATATTGCTTGCTATGTTCTTACCTTTCAAACCCATTGTTGTGATCTTTGTTTCATCTCCTGAATCTGAACCTGAGTCATGTTCAATGATTGTAGTTGTTCTCTCCTTCTCTTTGGTTTTGAGTTTGTTTGGATTCAACTCTGGATGGAGTTTCCAACAATGGTCTTCATGATGGACATTTTTTCAAACAATTTTTGCATGTGAGTTTCTATTTCTCTATTTTAATAAAACCATTTTTCTTTCATTTTCCCTTAAACTTACCCTTTCCATTTCCATCATACTAAAGGGAACTATCATTTTTCTAATTTGTTCTATGTTTCCCTCTTGCTCCTAGATGTGTGTCTTGAACACAAACCTCATCTAAGTTTGTGGGATTGAACATGATAATATTATGTCTAAGGTAACTATGAAAACCCCCAATATACTTTAACAAAGTGTCTTGAGAAGATCAATTGACACACAAAACTAGTGCTCTTCTCATCAACTTTTGAGTATAATTTTGAACACTTTGTCCCTTTAGTTGTCTAAAAATATGCGATTCCATTATGGCTTTCTATGTATACGCTAGAGGGTAAAATTTCCTCTTAATTTCAGAAATAAAATCAGACCAAGAGATGAAATATTACCATGGTTTTTCATCTCTTGTTGTGTCTTGGCTTCCCACCATACTAATGTTGCACCCTCGAGTCTGAAGGGAGCTAGATGAATATTTGTATCATAATCTTAAGTTTTTTTAATCCTGCAGTAGATCTCCAACTAATGAACCCAATTTTCAAGCTTCTCTGCATTCACTTCATCGTTATACATACGTAGCTCAAATTTAATATCAAGTTTTAACAAGGGTTTTTTACCAATTCCTTTTGAGGTTTGTTGATGAGTATGAGTAAGGGTTCTAGTAGTGGAAGAGGATGAGGATGAAGGTGAATATGGTGGTGAGGATGATGGTGGCTTATCAACATTTCCATTACCTCCTTCTCTTGGAGAACTATCTCCTCTTGGAGGCCTGTAGCTTTCACCCTGCAAACTGATATTCCTCTCTTCATAGAGGACCTTCACCATCTCTCTCATGTCAAAGAAAGCCTTCCTAAAATCCTTCTCATCCTCTGTCATGTTATAATTTAATCCTTAATGATACATTCTTACTGAAGCCTCAGGTACAACAAGAGGTGAATCTTGCGGTGGAGATTGTGGAAACCGTTCCCTCCTTCTCCTTTCTCCAACTTGAGAAATTGCACCCATAAGCTTTCCTTCACCTCTCTTGAGCTTCAACCTTGTAAGAATTTAAAAAATTTCAAAACAATTAAATCCTCCTTGCATAAGTAAACCTAGTGCTCTGATACCAACTTGATCTAAATGGATGGAAACATGAAGCTGGGTTACACTTTTGTGAGAATCGGGCACCAAAAAAATTTTTTCGGCAATAGTTCGGCCGAACATTTTCCAATGTTCGGCCGAACTCTGTAATAGTTCAGTCAAAATTTCTTAGAAAGTTCGACCGAAATCGTGATTCCGTTTATATTGATGACACACTGATGACGCAGGCAAACAAATTTTTTTCCAGAGATGGGAAAACCGGCAACAAAAGTTCAGCTGAACTTCCAACAAAAGTTCGGCCAAACTGTGAGTTCGGTCAAACTTTTACTTTTAAAATAGTTAGGTTGAACTATTTTCTATAAATAAATCACCCGCGAAGTTGGTTTGTTTACCGGTTTCATTATTTGCGGGAATTTGTGTTACTGTCGTTGTTTCTCCCATCCGCGTTGTTGTTGCTCTCGTCCGCACTGTTGCTCCTCTTGTCGGCGTTGTTGCTTCTTTCATACGGGTATGTTCGACCTTAGTTCTGTGGTTTTTAACCAATACTTTAGTTCTTTTGCTCCTTTCATTGGGTATGTTCGACCTTAGTTCTGTGGATATAATAATTTATCAGTAACGATCATTTGCCATGTGCTCATCATTGTATTATAAATTTGTGAGGGTTACAAAAGAAAACCGTTTTTTAATGTTCGTGATTTACTTGTATGAGTATTCAATTACATTTAATTTGAAGCTTTAAAAATGTTCAAGTGCTTAATGCATTCTAATCATCCACACCCAAATGCCAACTAATATGGGTTGGACTTCGGCTTTGACATGACCGAGTTCCTTATACACAGACAAGTAGTTGGCAGCTTGTAAATTTTGCATGAAACATCGCCTAAATATTCTGTGTGACGTTCAATACTATTAATGTCCATCTCCGGGGCTGGGACTAGAGCCCAACTTGCGCTTATGACTCCTTTTTAGCTGCATGTGATCCTCTCTATGGCTGTGATTGGATTCAATGCTCTTGTGAGATTTGGGCCGGATTATCTGCATGTGACCGACCCCAGGGCTATCATTGGATGTGGAAAGCCGCCTTTCAGTCACTACAAAAATTATATTAATATTGTGTCTTGATGGTTTTTCTGTGCCTTTCCGTAGTAAATTGAATTCGCCATCAGCCTTGTTCGATATCGAAAATTCAATTTTCTTCATTCTTTGATCACTCGGGCCTAGACGATAACCTTGTGTTCTCGGTATACGTGCATAAAGAGTTAACAAAAGGGCCGACATGAAAACTGTAGAATCATTTCACCTTTTGCTGGTTTTATGACTATCTTAGAAAATAGAAATGATATAATGAACCCAAATTTCATGATAGGTTGTATTATAAGAAGTTTACATAAACCAACCAGTGATTCACATGACTATCATAGAAGATAGAAATAACATAATGAACTCAAATTTCTTGACAACTTATATTATAAGCATTTTACATAAGCCAACGAGTGATTCACATGACAATCATAGAAAATAGAAATGACATAATGGACGCGAAGTTCATGATAGGTTATATTATAAGCAGTTTACATAAACGCACCAGTGATTCACAAGTATCTATTCTCTTTATTTAATATATTAACTGTACCCTCTCAAAACATAACAATAATAGTAATACTACACACCATTGAGTTAAACATGAAAAATATATACTAAGTACAAACATACTCAATGATATCATTACAACCTTTTTATGGTCATTAAATTCTATAATCACAACCAATCTGAAATTGTTTAGTTCTGTGGTTTTTAACCGATATTTTAGTTCTGTTATGTTCGACCTTAATTCTGTGGTTTTTAAATGATACTTTAGTTATGTGGTTTTTAACCGATACTTTAGTTCTATTATAAATACGTCATTCTATATTCCAAACTTTATACCTTAGCTGAAATCACATATATCTGCATCTTCTTTCAGGAATTTTGTAATCTTCCTTAGACTATTTGCAATCTGCATACTTAATTTAGAAAAGATAATCTCAACAGAAAACAGGAAACTGATGTAGAAAAGATGCGAAACCAAAATTGCATAGGTCCAAAGTAATGTCATATAGTGTATGAAGTTTTAAATTGTTTTTATTATTTTTATTATGTGTTGGATGTGATTTTGATTGAAAATGTTTCTTTTTTATTTATTAATTAAAAAAAAATATTAGAAAAATTATTGCTTTAAGCCTTAGAATTTACAATCAAAATTAGAAAATGTATTTTTATCTAAACTATTTATGAAAAGTTTAATATTGTTTGATCTTCTCTACCATGTCCTTTTTACATATATCTAGAATAATATTATTTGTACAATTTTTTGTTTTTTGTAACATTTAACTACCATAATCAAAATCTATAGAAATAATAATCTAACATTATAATATCTTGAAATGGAGCTAGCCAACTCAAATATAGTATTGCAAATCCCTGGCTAAGTTAGATGAGGAGGCTATGTATTACATATGGTCTTGAATGAGCATTTGGACTCTTAGATATATATCTAAAGAGTCCAAAAGCTCATTCAAGACCATATGTAATACATAGCCTCCTCATCTAATATATAAAACTTTAATCCATGTGCTTAACCTTAACATTGACACAAATGGAATAAAATTTTACTCACTGCTTTATGATAGAAAAATATGCGGATGAATATTGCCCACATATCTGAAGTCATATAGTGTATGAAGTTTTAAATTGTTTTTATTATTTTTATTATGTGTTGGATGTGATTTTGATTGAAAATGTTTTTTTTTTTATTAATTAAAAAAAATTATTAGAAAAATTATTTCTTTAAGCCTTAGAATTTACAATCAAAATTAGAAAATGTATTTTTATCTAAACTATTTATGAAAAGTTTAATATTGTTTGATCTTATCTACCATGTCCTTTTTACATATATCTAGAATAATATTATTTGTACAGTTTTTGGTTTTTTGTATCATTTTACTACCATAATCAAAATCTATAGAAATAATAATCTAACATTATAATATCTTGAAATGGAGCTAGCCAAATCAAATATAGTATTGCAATTCCCTGGCTAAGTTAGATGAGGAGGCTATGTATTACATATGGTCTTGAATGAGCATTTGGACTCTCTAGATATATATCTAAAGAGTTCAAAAGCTCATTCAAGACCATATGCAATACATAGCCTCCTCCTCTAATATATAAAACTTTAATCCATGTGCTTAACCTTAACATTGACACAAATGGAATAAAATTTTACTCACTTCTTTATGATAGAAAAACATGCGGATGAATATTGCCCACATATCCGAAGTCAAAAGGGATAGATTAAAAAGGGATGCTCCGGTCATCTATAAAAGATAAATTAAAGAAGCATGACATATTAGTAATGCAAATTAGATATGCGTACCAATTATGTTCATATAATACAACAAATAGATGATTCAATACAAATGTCACATAGAAGTCATATTTATCTCATGGGCCTTCAACTTAAATTATATATCTAGCATTACATTAAGCTATAGGAGATAAATCAAAGAAGAATTTGAATGTAAATTAAACATGTGTAGTAATTATGTCCTTTAGTTCAATAAATAGATAATAATTTGCAAATGCCATATCTAAGCTATATTTCATCTAAGTAGCTTTCAATTTAAACTTATATCTAATGTTAAATTATATAAAAGAATAACAGTAATCCAAACTTCAAAATAATATTTAGAACTTTAGTATAAAATGTGACATATAATTTTCTTGTGTGGAAAAACATAGTTACCGAGAGTTCAAAATTCATGCATTTGAATAGAAATTAGGTATACGAATGAGCAAGTAGATTTTTTCTAGAAATGAGGAAGTGAAGGTTGATAGAGAGCCACATAAAATTCCAAATTCATACCTTAACAAAATTGTTAGATCCTTTTAAAGAAAACGTGTCATATAATCAACTTTCATCGAAATATATGATAAACTCAAACCAATTTTATGAAAAATAGTATACCATTTTTTACATTTCACATAATACAAATAGATAAATATTACTTAAGTATTGTTATAAAGATTTAACTACCCATAGAGAGATTGCCAAGTGATTGAGACAGGGCATCATCACAATAAAAAACCAAGTACAAATTGTAGTAATCCTAGAATCATGCTTTACATAAGGTAAAATTGGGGAACTCATGACTTGTACTATAGATAAAAAAAAATTACCCTTACCAAAAAATATATGATACAAATTGACAAACTACATAAGTTTAAGCTTAAGGGGATATAATCCTTCTTGCCTTCCATATAGATAATGAAAATGATTGTTTCAAGTCTCATGTTGCTTGTCATGTTACTTTATAAACCTTGATTGGAAAGAAAAATAGGAGGGCAGAAATGTAAGAAATATAAAACATAATGAAACACAACATAAGAAATAGAGAACATAATGAAACACAGACATACATATCTCTAGACAATCAACACAATTATTTTCCTAGGAAATCCTTATGGGAGACAAGCAACCCAAAAAAGTAATGATGCTCTAGACTCCTTTTTCCCTAGGAAATCCTTATGGGAGAAAAACAACACTAAAATGTAAACATGCTCTATACTCTCTTTTCTGGTATGGAAAATATGTTTAAGGTAATCTCTCTAGAGTTAGCTAAGACTTTTGGTGTCTAAGGTTGCTATAAAAACTTAACTTCATAAATTTTTCTCTCTAACTTCACACTCCTAGTTGTATTTTCAACTATGGAACAAAATACAATAACACAAAATGGAACTCTTATTCCTTCTAGTGGCCAATTATTTAACATAGCATGATAGCCAACTAGGTGTAAGATTTGACTCAGTCAACCATTAACGAGGTTTGTGATTTTAGACCTTGTAGAGTCTTGTTAAAATTCCACATGTAGATAGCTTGCTATGCATGAGTAATGGGGCTAAAATGTCATTCTCTCGTACCATGGTGGTCAACATGATATAGGTCAACTTACTAAAGGCATAAATTTTGAATGAACTTCATTTGATGTTTTTCTTGCACCATTGGATATATGTCTTTAAGTGTAAAATAATGGTCAAGATTTCGGCACAAGGAATAATCGTTTGACCCCCAAAAATGTCATTTAATACCTCAAAATGACTCCAAAAGGTTTTATATCCCAACTCTCCACCCACCATTAAAATGACCCTACAAGTTGATTCTTTCATTTTTTTCACTCTATAAGCATCAAAATATATGACAAATAATATAATTATCCAATCTAGATAATTATTTAATAATTTTTTAAAATTATGAGTAAGATATACATCATGGAATTTAAATAAATAGTGTTAATTCATTGAACACCCTTGTACATTCCTTGTTGATACTTTGAAAGTAATACGTTTTGAAAAATAGTTTGTTTATGGATTATATTTTCCACATTCTCTCAACCACATCAAAAACCTTCTTATAATATTTGAAACCTAAGGTCTTTCCCATACCAAAGTATGTTCTTTTAAAACATGTTTTCTTGGTGATACGGGTGATTTAGAAATGATTGGGAGAGCGAAATTCCTCATTTAATATGTACAATATGTTTGGTTCATGCCACTAAGCCAAGAATTTTAAATTCAACTGACTTTTAATATAACCAAATAAATCCTGCAAAAAAGAATAAAACAATTTATGTTAGGGTTGTGGATTCAGGCATTGAAACAACACACCATGATATTTCAAATTTAAAAATAATGGTTTGAGTCCTAGGTAGCTTAGAATCCTATTTGTTTTCAAAATAAGGATGCACTCCTATTTGATTCTCATGATTAGGTTGTAATCATGAGGCTCTTGCTCAAGAGTGGACCTTCCCAAAATCTTGTGACGTCTTGTCACAAACAAAACCATCAAACTAAAAAACACATCATGCAAGAAACATAGCTTGCTGACATATCATTTTCTCCTTCAAAGAAAAAAAATTCACATCATGTGAATATCTCCATGTACTCTTACATATTGGTGTACAAAACCATCAACCAAACACAAATTGACAAAACATGCCTCTTCAAACAACCGACTCTCAAGTCAAATAATAGAGCTCAGGTACAAATTTCCATATTTGTTGCATTTAAGTGTGTCAACATAACTCTACTTTCAACATCTTGCTTCATGCAACATGCACCATACTTTGAATTTGCAAAGAAATTCATGAAACATCAAAATACATGCAAGGCCTTAATTGGATAAGAAATCTAACCATATGTTAGCAAACCATTTCAATGGTGCTTCTTTTAGCTGCACTTCATCATCATGTGAATCATCCTGCCCTCATCGATTATGGAATCCTCTTTTCCATTCTTGTCGTTATCTCTTTCCACCACCTTCAAATGTTGTGGATGACTTGTTGGATACAAAGTCCAACACTTGTCTACAAGGTGACCTTTCTTATGGCAATGAGTAATAAACAATTGCATCTTATTTTCAACATCATTTTCCTTGTCCAATGGGCCTTTGACTTTTTTCCTCATTTATTTAGAAAGTTTCAATGTGAATTTCAAACTTCAATGCCAAAAATAAGTCAAAAGAATTCAATTTCTCCTCCAAAACCTTCTTCTCTAAGCAAAGCTAGCATGATGTCGTCGAGAAATTCAGTAATTCCACGAGGAAATTCTATCAAAGTTAAAAAAAATCCTTTTCATCCATATTTAATGCCTACTTTTTCAGGTGGAACACCTCCAAATTTAAGGACCACAATGCCATAAAATACAACTTTACCTAATAGGTGTAGACCTATAACCCCCAACTTTGCGTGACATGTACAATTGAAGATCTTATGGTAAGCAGTGTGAGAAGAGAGTCATGGTCACTGAGTTGAGCAAGAGAAATAGTTTGGTATGAAAACCTTACTTGTGATAGGTCTAGCTAGCAGACTACCAAATTACATGGTAATGGCATTCAAAATGTGAAAATTCCCATTTCACTTGGAAATAAGATGGTAGAGAAAGGTATAGATCAAAGGAGATATCCATCTATGGTAAAGAAATCAAATAGTTCTATCAATTCCACCTTGCAACTCTAAGAGACATTGAATTAAATTTCATCTCAAGATAGGGCTTTGAGAGGACACTCTCAAAGCCGACCTTCATTATGGCTTTGAAACACATGGTAAGTATCAAGACTTAGCAACCTTATTTGCATAATTTTTTCTAGCATGGACCTTAATGTCATAGCCTTCTTTTGCCTAAAATGAATGAAAATTTCCTTGCAATTTGGCTTGTGACATTCATAATTCATGCTCATGGAACATGATTGTGTTGCAATTGTGATAACATATGCTGTATGCAAAAGCTAATAAAAAAAGATCGAAAATGACATTTTTGCTCTGTTTTTTTGAAGATTTAAGGAAAATTACACCAAGTAGCTTCCAACCTCATATGACCATCATGTCAAACTCATCTTAGGATATTGTCCAAGTAAGAGCCACTTAAGCAAGCAATCTAGTATACATGACTCTCCACTTTCATATAGTAGCAATGACAGTTCTAAGTATGGTGCAAACATTGCTCCAGATCCTCAATGGGGCATCTTTGATGACAATAATTTGGGGAGTGAGAGAGGGAGATGGTAGGAGAAAAAATTCAAGGAATCCACAGGAAATTGAAAAATATATAACTAATAAGGTGGAAGACACTTTGTAACCTAAGAGAGAAACTTGTTAGGAAATGGGTGAAGTTGGTATTACACACCCAATTGGATAACCTCAAGGAGAAAACATTTCTCCCACTTTATTTGTTGGCATCACCTAGTAAGTGTTATTCACTAGAATGTATTTTGTAAAGGCCTTGACCTAGTTCCCATTCAACTCCATCCACCAGGTTGTAGAGGATTCCAAGCCTAATTTCATGAAAAGTAAGTTGGGGATGATCACATTGACCTACTTGATGACGTGTCTATGAAGATTAACTACCTTGAACTATTTTTTTGCATAGGGAAAGAGACACATTCCCATGTCTGAGCATGAAAACATTCTTTGATATTGTTAATGCCTCTAGTGTTTACTTCTACAAGTTCTATAGGCAGAGTCTGTAAAGGGCCAGGTAGCCTCTGGATCTCATCTTTTATGAAAGGTGACATATCTAGTAAATTCCCCTACAGTCAATCTCTGGAATGGATCTAAATAGAAGTTATTCATTTTAATATCCATAAAACACAACAAATTTAAGGTAAACTATGTACATGTGTCATTTCTCCCACAAACTAAAGTGTATAAGTGGTAAATTTTATACCAAGTGTGTTCCCACCATGTAAAGCGCAATTTGGTGAACTTATCATTTTTATAATTTCTTTTTTCGATTAAATTTAGTTTCACACATGATCAATTATTTCTTTGAAAGTTGTGTTCTACATAATTTGTGTACACTAAATTACAAATTGATTTTTTGAAATCTATTTTGTGTAAATGTCGACCAATAGATATATATCATGGAGGATGAACGACGAAGATCAGCCAAATCCCATATGGAGGTTCAGGGATCGGGGGATGTTCACAGTATTTAAATATAATCTTAAATATCCATACATGTCTGTACATATGGAATTGATTTTTTATTAACTTTGTGAGTTAAATTAGTTGTTAATAAGTTTCATATTTTAATTTTTAGGAGGTAAGAGGAAGTGTTCTACTCCATCCACCGATGTGGCCATGGTTCAATAAATTGGTATGAGTGTGCTTGGAGTTGTGTGAAGGGGTGATATTTATTCGCGAAGGTAATCATATTTGTTGGTTCTCAGGGTCATTTTGGGTGCGGTTCCTCGATGAGTGTCATTGCAGATTACGGTTCTCGGTAGGGTCATGTTGGAGAAGATGTTAGCCAACAACATCAAGGTTGCCATCAATTTCAATATTTTTCATTAAATTTGTACAACTTTTTTTACGTGTTTTTTGTAACCTCTTGAAAATTTCTCATATAACTGTTTGATGAGAAAGTGGCTGAACCAGTGGTTCAAATAAACTTGTAAATAGCCACCAGCTAGAAGTGAAGCCAACCTGGCTTGCTGTCTGTGAGTCTTTAATGTCACCATAAAATCCCAACATGGCGGAATGCACCTTACAAAGGTGTGAAAGACTTCGTGCAAAATTGCAAAGAGATCTCGTGGCTTTGTCTCTACCTACTGAGAGTCGACAAAGCCTTGAAATAGTTACACATTCATTGGGTGAAATGGTAAATGTGTACAGAAATCTTGGGCCAACGACTGAGTCATTTGTAGAAATGATTGAGAAAGAGAAAAGAAACAGTGATGGGTCCTAATAAATGGGAGGACGTAAAACAAAAAGTTACAAAAGAAGTGGCCAAGTCAATGTTTAATTACAAGGAAGGGCCAAAAAGAAAAATGTTGAAGGTGAAGTATTTCAAGCACCCAGACATAGCTCATTATTTGTATGATAGGCACCTTGCGGCCTATGGAAGGCTTCCATGGAAGGATGAGGTTCCTGTTTATTTTGCACAAATGTTTTATGCAGAATTTTTTTTCGGTATGAAACCCAATTACAATGATCTTCCTTCAGAAATTTTTGGCCCAGGGAAAGGTCGATTATATGACCATAAGGGCGCTAAACGATATGTGGAGTTGTCTTGCCCTGAGCCGCCATTGGTGAGTTCACCGTTTCGAGTTGAAACTTTGCGATCAGAGATGGATGCGACTTCTCAAATAAGTCGAGAAGTAAGGGATGTTATGATCGACAATGTTCATAGCGGATTGGGTGGAGTCGATATTTGTTTAAATCGACAAAGAGCACATGAAAATGCACGTGCCAATTTTGTTTATTGTACAGATGAAGAGATTGACAACATGAATGTTGAAGATCTCTGAACATATGCAAAAAATTGTAGCAATGGTTTGCAAGATCTAATTTTTCATGAGGAAGAGGGCACCAGAACAGTATGTGTTAGTGACCTTAGGGTTTGAAATTATTTTTACATACACATGTGTACAATTTGTAATAAATACATGTGTATGTACATGTATACATTTATTTGTATGTGTACGTTAATCTAACAAA
The DNA here is from genome assembly GCA_034641835.2 of Pinus albicaulis. Lineage (NCBI taxonomy): Eukaryota > Viridiplantae > Streptophyta > Pinopsida > Pinales > Pinaceae > Pinus > Pinus albicaulis. The sequence continues at coordinate 157,168,016 of CM076583.1, read as the reverse complement.
AATGTATGATTATGTGTTAGAACACCATTTGCAGTTCTCACACATGATGCGTGACGAAAATGTTAATATCACATTCGAGACCTCTGGTTCAAGCAATGCAGATGGGTATGACCATCAAAATATGTTGGAAAATGTTAGTGTTTTTTAAGTGACTTAAAAATAAATAATTGTTGCCACACATGTACATGTATGTATATATATAATTTGATAAAATGTTTTAACAGGTACCGATTTTGTCTGATGTTTTTGGGATGGCGGTACCTTCTTCTTCCTTGGGAGATGTACCTTCTACTTCCTTGGGATATGAGCCACAAGTATGGACAATTTTTCACAAGTTTAAAATTTATGTTTAAAAGTTATATATATATATATATATATTCTACCTCAAAAAGTTCCATTAAAAATTGAGATATATATATATATATATATATAGAGAGAGAGAGAGAGAGAGAGAGAGAGAGAGAGAGATCTATATTTTGAGTTATTTAAATTTTTTTGAATTTAGGTTCCTATAGAAGATTTCTTTAATCTGGGGACTCTAGCGACGGAGATAGGAACATCCACAACATTTGAACAAGTTGTCTTTAGTTCCTTTTTTTAATATTATTGAAAATAATTTTATATATGTACACGTGCATTTTCATTTGAAAGTTTTTAATATATATATATATAACTGTACATGTATATTGTACAGTTTACCACTGCAGATGTTCCTATGGGAGAACCTGTTCATCAAATGGAGAGGGAACCTTACGAGGTATTGCATGATTTTTTTGTTATATTTTGTTTTTTACATGAATTTCTAGATATATATATTCTCATTCATTTTTAAAACATCAAATTTTAATGTTCAAGTACATGTGCATTGTGTATGTAGGTTTCCCATTCACATGATAGGGCACGGACTGAGACCCTAGTAGGGAAGACGCTAGATCCGTCTCTATTTGATGGACATGATTTGTAGATTTGATTTCAAAATTTAGATGGTCTTAAAATTTGTTAAACTTGATACAGTTTGATACTTGTGAGATTGACAATTTTTGGACATATTTTATTACATTGTTAATATAATTTGTTTTATTTAATTTTTAGATGGTTTTAGTACATTTGGCATGTGAATGTGAAGTAATGTTGTCATCTATAAATTAATGTTGTCATCTGAACTACATTTCGCATGTTATGTAATGACATATGTTATAATTTGTTTTGTTTTTAAAATTTAAGTTTTGGATGCTTGGAGTACATGTGGCATGTGAAGTAATGTTGTGATCTATATTTTTTTGTTAAATTAAAAGTTAAAAGTTTTGTATGGTTTCAATCTACATTTGGCATGTGATATTTAATGTTAAATGTTTTTGTTGGATAGTTGAATTATAATTGGCATGGCATGTGAAATTTTTAAAACACAAGTTTTGTAAGGTTTCAATCTATATTTTGCATGTGATATTTAATGAACTTTAAATGTTTAATGTTTTAATGTTGCACGATATATAATCAAAAGGTTTTTAAAACTTAAAGTTTTGTATGGTTTCAATCTACATTTGGCACATGTGGTATATAATGTTAAATGTTTCTATTGGATCTAGTTGAACTACAATTGGCATGGCATGTGAAGTAACGATCTATATATAATCAAAAAGTTTTTTAAACTCAAGTTTTGAATGGTTTCAATCTACATTTCGCATGTGATGTTTAATGTTTTAATGTTGCACGATATATTATCAAAAAAATTTAAAATTTTAAAGTTTTGGATGGTTTAAATCTACATTTGGCACATGTGGTATATAATGTTAAATGTTTCTATTAGATAGTTGTTCACTATAATTGGCATGGCATGTCAAGTAATGTTGCACAAATCCCTTTTGGATGGTTGAATTACATTTGGAATTTTAAGATTGCTTTTGATCTCTCCATGTAGTTTTGTTTGAATGAAAAAATTTCCAATAGGAAGAACATAACTTTTCAATGCAACTAACCATGTATCAATTGAGCTCTAATTGAAAAAAGAGTTTAAAGAAGTAGATATATGTACAAATTATCCATTTAATTTTGATTGGAAATATAATTCTAGTACATATATATGTTTTTTGAATTTGGTTCAATGTCGTTAATGCACTCAAATAGGTAGCCTTGTCGATTTATTTACATTGTGGAAACTTTTTACCAGAAAATCCAACTAGTTTTTCATCAATGCACATAGAAAAACTAGTTCCAGTTAATTGCATTCTAGAACATATATATTGAGTACGTAAATAATTTTTCATCAATGCACATAGTAAAACTAGAACAATTAATTTCATTCTGGAACATATCTCTCTCTCTCTCTCTCTCTCTATTATATATATATATATATATCCAATACATATAACATTTTTCATCAATGCACATGTATAGAAAAGCTACTTTTAGTTGATACTAGAGCACATGCTTGTACCAAAACAATTTGTACATGTGCAAACACTTGCACAAATAACATAAGCAGCTCAATTTTTAGTTGAGTACTGGAAGTTCTAAAACATATTTAATCCAAAGATAATAAATTGTTGGACAATTCACTCAAAAAAATTCTAATGGAATTCCATCCTCAATAATCCGTTCATGATCGGATTTTGACATTTTCCATCTCTTAATTTTCAATTTTTTTCTTTGATTGAACTTCTATCAACTTTATGCGTGCTGCACACACCAAGTGACTATATTGACAACTTATGGAATCAGGTTCATAGTCTTCAAAGTAAACAAAGTCTCCACTTCGATGAGTTTGTCTGAAAAAATAACCTTTCAGTATAATAGACCCTCTATCATATTGAAATATGTGATCATTATAGTTTTGTAATAATTTCATTTTTCGTTCAATGCAACCCATCAAATAATACTTCACATTTTCATCGTTGTCAATAGGTGCAATTAGAGCAAAAACATCTCCTGCACAATAAAATAAACTTAACAAAATTATACATATTTAAATTTATTTCTAAATTTTTAAATCATTAGAAAGTAATTCAAATGTTACCTTCTCTAACAAGATCAGAAACTCTATCACCATCGGATGATATTGTAGTTTCCTCTGATTACATTTCTTCAAACATTGCAATAGACATTTTTCCATTTGTATTTAGCTCTGTATGTTTCCAACTGTTCACATACATTTTGTTTTCACAAACGTCATTGGATTTTGTGTTTTCTATGCAAACATCACAAAAACAAGAATATTTTCTTTTATCCAATGCAAACACATTTCTGGACAACTTTGTTTATATTGAATGCAATTTTCGAGTCCCTTTTATTGTTTCAACGTCATTTCAAATTGATCTATCTACGTCTTCGATTCCAATATGCCAGAAAAACCTTTATATGGAAAATTAGAAGAAGAATTTGTAAATATGATATCAAAATACAATCAAAGATAATAATTGCATGATAAATGTACAATTTTTAAAATTAGATTTCCAATATAAATTAAATTGAATGTACCTTCGCACTTCTCTTGATGGGTTTCTCTCATGACTTAGAGCAGCGATGCACCATTGAACAACTTCTTCAGCGTTCACAAGTCGGCTTGCAGAGTGGTTCATTTGATATCTTAGAAGTGCTCGTTTTATGCATGCTTGTGCATCGTCATGTTCTCCTTTTCCATGGCCAGTCTCAAAGAAATTCCAACAATGTTTAATCCAGTTTTTCTTATGAAGAAAACACAACCAAAAGAATGATCGTGCAGATTTGAATTGACCTGCACATCCGTCTGACCATATCCAATGTTCATTGAATGTTATTCCATGATTTTTCAATGAATCATAAATTTTTTCAAAACAATCTTGTACAAAACATGTATCATGTGTACGATCGTCACTGATATAAAAGTGATATTCTTTAATGATATGTCGATTTTCACTCGTGCTTTCTATATGATCGACATTTTGTTCAGCATGTCTATATAGAATATGGACGAGCATGGAGACTTGGTCAAAGTGATAGTATTCACTCTGAATTTCTTTTTGTGGAACAAATGTGTAGTTTTCTACAAAATCAATCACTGACAAAATGGTCCCTGGTGGAAAAACTTCACGAGATTTTTTGAATTGCAAGTCTTGCCATCGAGCTCTATGGGAATGCTTGGTGTATTTGTAAATTTCTGCCTCAAACTTTCTCAAAAAGTCTATCAGAAAAAATTTGTCTTCTAGTAATTCAATTCTTTTAACACTATTTGCACCTTGAATCGATGTATAGATATATTCATATCTCTTCCATTTCACTTTCATGTTGGACAATGATTGATCATTTATATCAATACGATATTTGTTTTGAAATTTAGTCAAATTTCCACAATCATCGCATTTTTTACCACCAACACATTTCTTTTTGTAAAATAGTTCATCACTTTCTCTTTCACATAGAATTTGAGATATGAAATCATGGATAGTGGAAGGAGGAGGTGAATCCTTCCATAATGTTCTACCGAAATCAAGGAATGTGTCATAATATAACTCAAATTCCACATGATAACGGCAACAACAAGTGTTGTGTACGATGATAGGTTTTACATAGCATGGTTTTTGTTGAACAAAAGCACTGAGTGAAAGATGAATTTGACGATTCTCTTCTTTGAACTTGTTGAATAACTCTATCTGAGTGGTTTCCAAGAAATATTTTTCATGTTCTTCGTACTGATTTCGTGCTATTCTTCTTCGCATCACATGCCTTGCAGTTGGTCAAACACGCAAATTGTTCTTCCAATATTCATATATTATTTTTTTAACATTTTCTCCAAGTCTATCTTTGTATGGTTTCCTACAAATAGCTCTCCAACAAGCGAGTTCATCATTTACATCTATTTGCAACAGAAATTTCTGATTTTTGTGCAAAGTTTTTCGCGAGGTTCCCAGTGCTCGTGCCATAGATGTTACCAAACTATTCTCTTGAGTACTTGATGAAACCATTGCCATCTGTATTCCTCTACGTACAATTGAAACATATTTCTCTCTAGATCTCTTAATTGACTTTATAGCACTACTCATATTTTTTATCACATATTCTTTCATTTTTTATCTTTGGTTGATTTTCGAATACCTAATAGTGTCGTAGCTTCTTTTAATTTCCTTAATGATAGGAGACCTTTCAACATTTGAGACTGAACTGTCACCCACTCATTTAAGAAATACTTTTCAAAAATGCAGTTAACACGATATCGTATAACATGGTCAGGTTTTTTATCTCCATATGTGTGAGTGTCAACATTTTCTAGCATCTCATTATCGATAGTGATTTCATCTGTACATATTCGAAAAAATAGTACATATTCAATAAATAACTAAATTAATAAATATATCTATAATTTCAATGATATGTGCATGTGTTTAATATATGTGTGTGTGTGTGTGTGTGTGTGTGTGTGTGTGTACATACCTTGTGATTCAATTTCTTTATTTGGATTTCTTTCAATATTTTCACCATCTTCAATCATTGGTTCAATATCTCTTTCACTTTCTCTTTCAAAATTTTGTATCTCATCATCAATGTTTTGAGGAATATCTTTGTTTGTTTACATTAAACAAAATATTTTTCAAATTAGTTCATCAAATAAAAATTAAGCTTCACATTTTACATTAGGAAAATTTTAAATATATCAATAGATCATAATATTTACATTTAAATACCTGCTTCAATTTCTGCTTGAGGTTGATTTTCTTCTTCAATATTTTGAGGAATATCTCTGTCTGTTTACATTAAACAAAATATTTTTGAAATTAGTTCATCAAATAAAAATTAAGCTTCACATTTTACATTAGGAAAATTTTAAATATATCAATAGATCATAATATTTACATTTACATACCTGCTTCAATTTCTGCTTGAGGTTGATTTTCCTCTTTAATATTTGAGAGGGCTTCTAACTTTCTTTTGCGAGATTGTCTCGTCTCTTCTCTACGTTCCTCAGGGTCTCTTTTTAGATCATATTTTCTCGAACAAGTTATTCGATTTCCCATTATAATAGGGTATGAAGTTCAAAAAAAATCCTTCAAAAAATTACACAAGTCGATTACAAAAAACATCACAAAAGATTTAATTTAAAAAAATTCAGTTTAAATTTTTTGCAAAAAATACATACTCCAATCCAAAACACTTACTTTAAAAAATTCGAGAGAAAAATGTCTTATAAAAATGAAATGAAGCTCAAAATATTTACTTCAACTCAAAACACGTACATACCTCCAAGAAATGTCTTTTGAATGTACGTCCAAGAATTTTTTTTAAGTTCAAAACAATTTTTTGCAAAATCAGGGCGCCTCCAAGAAATGTCTTCCAAAAAAATTCTTTAAACCCAAAACAATTCTTTGTAAAATTAGTTTGCTTCCAAGAAATGCTCTTAAATCTAAAATTTGAAGAAATTTTTTTAAACCCAAACCAAGATATTTGTAAAATGAGATGAAACATTTATGGGAAAATTAGTGTTTGTTGTGCTAAATTCCAATTCAGAATATAAGTGAAGTGCTTGAGGATTATGAGGTACATTGAAATTTAACCATGAGTTTTATGTGTTTTTATGTGAATTTCTTGAGAAAATTAACATAAAAAAAGCATCGAATAACAAAATCTAACAGATATGAACATCACCATAAATAGTAACACAAAAACACGTGATGAAAGAGTTCACCTCGCCTGAGCTACATCTCCCTGGTCTAGCTTCCAATGGCTTGTCCCTCTTCTATTATGCTCAAAAGTGTGATTACATATGTTTATAGTGCTCAAACAACTCTGAAACCTTTTCCAATGGCTCCATAATGCCCAAACATGCATTTCTAGCCTCTTTTTGCCTCAAATTTGGTTAAAAAATAAGTAAGTTATGGCTTCCCCAAGTTTTGGCACTAATCACTCCACAAATTCCTCCATATCTGACACCATCCTATAATTTCTCCCCGAAATTTTCTAACTGAGTTCCAAATTTCCCAATTTTTGGGCGAAATTGTTGGGGTATTAATTTTCCCAATAACTCCTAAAGTCCAAAAATTCAACATTAATGTTTTGGGCGCATATATATTTTTCTATATAAGAAATTTGGCCCAACAGTTACCATAGCCGTCGGTGGTCATGGAGGCAGAGGTCACATTGACATCGATGTTGGCAGTTTAAGTGGCATGGTTATGGCATCACGACGGTTACAGTGGCGGTCTCGTGGCGGTTATATGTAGTGGCCACATGCTGCGATGATGTGGAATGTTATGTTGCAGTTAGTGGGGGCATGAGGCTAGCCTTCCGCCCATGGTCTTGTCCCCAAGAATAGTGAATAGGTTTGGGGCTAGACCTCGATCCCTCCCCCATTGCGAAAACCATGTCATATGAAAACTATATGAAACCCATAGTATCTTAAGTACTAATGATATTTCGCAGTGGTGAAGGCTTTGTGCTCGTCACTTGGATATCGTGGGTTCAACTCCCCCTGATGTTTGTTGAAACTTGACCCAATTTTGGTGTCCCTCGAGCTGCCACATGGCGACCCGGGGCTGGGCCATGAGGCAACCTATGATTGGCCACTCAAAAACAAACTAAAACACAACAATTCAAACCAATGATGAGGTGATACTTGGCACAATATCATTCACCCAGGAAGATATGATTTGACCAATCATCCCACCACATGGGCATTTCCAGTCAGCTATACAAACTACAGACTGGGTTGTTCTGCATCTTTTTTTTTTTAAATTGCATGTTTGACAAAGTGGAAAAAACATGTTTATGGGAGAATACGGTGTGAACATTCCACAAAACGAGTTGTGCCAGATTCCAAACCACGAGATATAAATGATCGTTCAGATTCCACACCATTCTGACAACTTTAATTTTTTAGCATAATTTTGAGCACCTGATCATTGAGAAGGTGAAGAACTTGATTGGAATTGCAAAAGAATGTGTTATGGGTATTCAAATTGAGGTCAAAAGGAAGTTAAGGATCATATTGTGGAATAGAAAGAGCTTGCAACCTATTTTACTTCTTGCGACCTTCAAAAAGTCCATTTGAGGTTGCCTTTGTCGACCGCCATAGGTGTTTGATAGCGAACTTCGATACAACTGCTAACTTGACTTAATAACTGCTAGAAAATGAACCCGCTACAAACCATACAATAAAGGCCCAAAAATTTCTGCAGGAATGTGGGAGGAAGTTTCAGGATGCTAAGAACACTGAATCGTGACTTCATAAATCCTTTTGTTGTTTTTGGAGCAACTTTTACCCCTGTATAAGAAGGTGAGTTGGAGAAGTATTTGGAACCATAATTTCTATTCATGAATTTTGTCTCTTAAATCTATAAAAATAGTAATTAAAATGTCTTAGTGGGACTCTCATTTAGAGTTATTAGTGGTTAGGTTGGTGAAATGATTATTATAAGATGTCTGCATATTTGATAATAATGAATCAAAAGTAAGTAAACTTGATAAAAAAAAGTAAGTAAATGATTTACTTTTTTTTATGTTCATGGTTCCCTCTTATAATTTTTTTTTTATATTTTTCTGTAATGAACAACAATCTCAAGCTTTTAAAATATGGGTGATAAACCACACTCTGGATTTTGTAGATTGATCATTAAATATTAAGGGTGATCAACTATTTACAACCATGTATGTGCATCCATTTAAGCACACCATATATTGTAAGGAGTTCGAGTGGTGATATATGGTTTTATGTTTTAACAAGAAGATATGTGCATCCAAAAAAGTACATCTTATAATTATAAGGAGTTGTCACATCCAATAAAGTATACCATACATCGCTAAGGAGTTGTGGTAGTGTTATATGGTTTGATGTTTTTATGGTAATTTATTTTTAACCATTATATATATCCATGTATATCACATGTGTGATTAAAGTATGATCTGTTAGGTCCATATTAACTAGTGTTAGAGCCATGTTTTTTTAGAATTATAATGGGATGGCCATGTTGCTAAAATGATTTTTATAGGAGGTCTTCATATTTGATAATAATTGATCATTGTTAGACGAGTAATGTTCCCACCTCTGCTCCTTGATATTGTGTGTCTTTTCTCTCAATCCCTACTTTCAGTTGGTCTCCATGACCCCTTTAGAGTCCTCTCTTGGGTGGTGGGGGTGGGGGAATCCCCCTCCCCGTCTACCATACCCTGTTGCCACTTATTTCCTGTTCCTCGTCTCCTCTCTTGGTCCTCGCTACGATCAGTCCTAAGTATCCAAATGCATAAAAAAAAAAATCATAAGATACCTTGAATCAATCTGTCCCCTTCAATCCTCCGCAAGGAAACCCTCTCCCAAGTTGAGGATGGTCTAGTAGGGATACCTAGGAATTTAGTACTCTTGTGTATTGGAACATGATATTTTATGGAAATTAAATATCTTAAATAATTTTAAAACCTTCACTTAGGAAATGAGCATGATTTCATTTTTCTATAATCAACCCCTTTTGTATAATTCTTTGAATTTCTTCTTTACTGATGACATCCTGAGGAATTGCTTCTTAGGTGGTCGCTATTGCAGTTAGTAAAAGAACACTTGCTAAAATTTCCACTGAGATAAGAAAGAATATTACTAGAGCAGTTGATAATTGTCAAAGGAAAATAAAAAATAAAATTATCAAGGATCCCAAGGAGCCAAAGGTGTTAGAAAGGGTAAAGCTGGAGGTATCCAATCAAATATCATTTGTTTCAATTGCCGATGTTTTGAATTCCCAAAACATTAATATTGTAGCCAAATTAAAATACAAGGAGGCAACTCTTGGTTTCTCTGGTAGCATCTTTTTTATAGAAAACTATTATGCAAATCTAGAGGGGCAGATGGTTCTTTGTCCAGTATAAACAGAGATGGGTTCCAAGCGGTAACTTCATTTTCCATCTTGTAGGATGGAAGGAAATACAGGAATAATAATTTATGATCAGTCTCCGAAGGATAAGAATATTGCGGGCTTTTTCCATAAAGTGTCAGATTACTTCTTACATGGCACTCTTTTGAGTGAAAAATGAAATTTGTTGCGACTTCACTTGGAATCTATATGTCTTCTAATTGAAAGCACCTTGACAAACTATAAAAGGAACTACCTATAGGAGGATTTGATGCACTTGTGCTTAAACCTGAAGAAACAAAAAGTAGTTGAATCTTGTTGGATGAGGCACAACTTGACAAAATGAGGATTGAAATTGGATTAGACCATCATTTTATAGCTCTTGTTGTTTATTGGTGCCTTTTATATCCATGGAAACATTTTTTTTTACATGTGAAATTCTAGAAGAATGCTCATATGCCACATCAAAAAACATTTATCAGTGCATAAGTCCAACTACATTGTTGGATTTTAACATTTTCAAATATAGAGATACCAGTTCTGAATTTCAAACAAATGCATGCATACCTAGGGCAAATGCACCAACTTGTAACAACTCACCATAGTATGCGCCTTTTGAAATTGATTCACTTTTTTGAGCATGATTCCATTGTCCTTATAGTTGATTGAAACTTGGCTTTTCAAAAAAAATAAGGATTGTCCAGTACTCATGTGGAAAACTTTACTTAAAATTGGATTATGCAAAACATAGAAAATAATTTTAGAGTTTATGTCTCCTTGGAGATGGCAACTAGATCTAAGCAGAAATCCATGCGATTGCTCACCTTCGTGGTTTGGAGCTCTAACATATGGAATTTCAAATACCATGGTAGATATGATTGAAATTGCTACAAAGAAAATAAGTGCATTGAAGTTGATATTTGAGTCATTTCGAGAGGTTTATAGAAATGCATTTGGAAAAGTCGAGAACTCTAATGAAGGCAACAGTCAATAGAAACTATTGAAGTCAACTAAAGAAAGGAATATTCTATAGTGTATTACGATGGACTTGAAGAAAAGTCTCCTTGAAAATTAGATAGAAACATTGTGAACATGAGAGAAAGTTGTAAACTTAAGATTCTTTACAAATTATTTCATTTTATAATTTTGGTTGTACCATATTCCTTTTGTATTATAATTTAAATTTTGGGATAAATAGATCCTGTGAGTTAAAGGAGATAAGCGTTCATCATCATAGTCAACATGATTCAGAGCCCAAACAAGCCCTCTTAGGTGTTTGATTATTTATTTATGTGGGTTCTAGATAGTTGTTTGGACCTTGATTCTCGTCAATTCAAAATAAACCATTCTATGGAATTCACTAAGTAATTCACAACTTATTATTGTTGATTCTCAAGAATTTTTTCTAATGGTGAAGATTGACAAGGAGTGGTTGCAGTCTGCATTGATTATTTTTCCACTGAAATACTACTTTTATATTCTAAGAATTCAACATAACAACCATTTTTTATGTGCATCACTTACTGATCCATATTACTTTGTGTGTTGTCTCTTTATGATTGGATTTGTATTCATTGGACTGAGCGCTCGACAGCCATCCTAAAAAACTCAATAGTTTTTTAAAGAAGTTATAAGTATATTTAAATTTTCATACAATGACATACAATATTGATTTTATTTAATCCAATTAAAAAATAAGCTATTTATATCAAGTTGGGCATAAAAATTGGGCAACAAAATAATCCAATAGAGATAGCCCAAACCAAAGTAAGAAAATTTCAGTCATACTCATAGGACATATTTATAAAAAGAGTCTAAAGGTTTTCATATACATGGAAAAATAAATGATAAGTATTGAATACTTCATCCAGAATTGTTTTTTAAAGAAGTTATAAGTATATTTAAACATGCATACAATTACATAAATATTTCTTTTCTTTAATTCAATTAACAAATAAGCTTTTTATATCAAGTTGGGCATAAAAATGGGGAAACGACATAATACATAAGAGATATCCCAAACCAACGAAATAAAATTATAGCCATGCTGATAGGAAAAATTTCTAAAAACAATGTAAACATTGTGATATGCATGGACAAAAAAATTATAATTATTGAATACTTCATCGAGAATTGTGTCAAAAATGGTTATGATAAGTATTGAATACTTCCTCCATAATTGTGTCAAAAATGGTTGAAGTTTAATAACTCACGAACAACAACATGTCAGATAAAGAATATAAAGATATAAGAGAGCTCTCATGTAAATGAAAGACTTATTTATATTGCAGTGCAAGATATAAGGGGAAGTGGAGAAAGGCATGCACTCTTCTAGATGAAGATTAAAGTGAGTAATAAAAGCGTTAATGTTTTTTTTCATAGCAATTCTCAATGCAATCTAATTTTTACATATTTAGTTGATGGATTTCGATTCGAAACATATGAACATCCACATACATGTTTATTGGGTTCATTCGAGAAATTTTGAGGGTTTTTTAGAGAAGATTTTCATTTGGAGAATCATAATGCAATATAAAATTTAGTTTCACATTAATCTTATTTTTGCTAATAAAATTTGACATAGATCCTATTTTTTTTAATAAGGTGGAATGTCATCTAATAACATTAATTTCCATCAACCCTAAGGCTAATATTTCAAATATGATCTCAACATGGCCTTGAAAGAAAGGTTAAGATCTATGACCTCCCACCCTTTCTCACCACTGACCTAATTTGGGACCTAAAAGTTTCCCAAATGGGGGTGATGTGATCCAAAACAAATAAATAGGAACTAAGACTCATATTTACCACATTAGAACTTCAAATTGGCTTAGTGTGGATGGCTAGGTTTTCCCCTTCAATGTGAGATTTTTTACCCCATAGGTCGACATTGATTATGTACCCTTACATATAGCCCAAGGAGAAAATTTCCTTCCATATTCACGACTCCTCCTTCCGGGGTTCGTTTGCACCTCCCGATACAATCATGACTCTGATATGTTTTAAAACTTGACAAATTTGGACAAATTGATTTTAAACCTCCATAAAATTTGTCTAATTAAATACAACAATTAGAAAGTCAATTTTTAAAAATTCAGAAATTAATTTGAAAGTTCCGAAAAATATAAGTTTAATATTAAATTTTAGACAAACTTTGGCTAACTATGAAAATAATTTTATAAATTTGAAAAAGTAGACTCAAATTAATTACAATATAATTTGTAGTAGACAACTATAATAGATTATCAAAAATCTCATAATCAGAGTTATCTTTTCCAATCTAAAAGCCTTAAGTAAATTATTATCATGCTCATGAGGGTACACTATTAGATTTTGAAGTGGGCAATGATAGAGACCTTGAACGCTTTGTATCCAAATTTAAGTAAGTGGAAATCCATGTGTTAAACATTTAATTTACTTCTAGGTGTGGATATAAATATATAATGCTTTCAGATGGGAAATGAGATCCCTGTTACACATTTGCCTCATCTTAATTTCAATGGAGATATCACATCGATTTCTTTAGTGTAGAAATTTCAAATCGGTGTGACCTTTTGAATTTGACCATTTTTTTTGTAATACAGTGATATATGGTTTAATTGTAAGTTTTTTATTTGTTCTTGGTTCTAGTTTTCTATTATCAGAGTATATGGCTTGTTATTAGCTGGATTTAAGCAATAGAATCCCCATTCCTACTGCTAAATCCTAATATGTGAGAAACGTTTTGAAAGTATTTTACGTGAAATTCACTTGTGAGGCGCAATTTTCCCTCCATCCCTATTATGCCATAATTATATATATTTTTATCCAAAATTTCAGGAAGCTCCTCTACGCAAACATGTATCATCATCGACATTGAATTCAAGGTACAAGTAAGTTCATGTGGAGGGCCGCAATGGCAATTGAGCTCAGTTCTGACCCAGCACTTCAAAGAAGCTTTGTAACCTCCTATTTTTATTTTACCTAATGAGGTATAAAATGATTATGGCACATTCCGAATGAATAACGAATGAGAAATTCATTAATGATACTATAATACTTAATGTTTATTTTAAGAGACTAATTTAAATAATAAATTTCTTGAGTTAAAATAGGAAGTAACTGTGAGGTGAATAATCCAAGGACCCATGGAAAAGAGGTTGAGACAGTTCTGACAGTTACCTTAAAAATAGGATTTAAGGAAAAATCCTAAGATGGGAAGAGGTTTTGTGCAGATGGAATGGGAGTTAAGCAATAGATGGTTGCACTGAGTTGTCCAGAGCTAGTGGGTGAACCAGTGGAACTCAGAAATTACCCATGAAAAGTGAAGACTGGACTTAGTCTCGATTTCTGACTTCTTGTATTAGGAAAACTCCTCAATCCTGCTGCGGAGCAAGGGGGGAGCAGGGGACATAATAGCCTCAATCAAGGATGAGAGGATCGATAGGTACTAAAAAGAAACTAGTTCTGAAACAGGTACTTAAGTGCACCTAAGTATACTGTTTAATACTTGCATTTAAAGTACAAAAAGGAAATATTAGTTACATTTGCATTTAAAAGTATAGTAATGAAATTAGTATAATAACAATGAATTAAATTCTCAAAATAGAACAATAGATATATATTGCCATACATTCTAAAAATAGATAGTTGGAGTAAACATTGACGCGTTTTCTGCTGAGATAGGAAACTACGGACATAAAAAAAATTCATCTTTTATCCTTTGTATGAAATAAAGAAATTAAATTCAACTTTTCTTTCTCTAATAGAATAATAGAAATTAAATTTAGTTTTTCTTTCGCTGTGAGAATAATAGAAATTAAATTCAGTATAGCTTTATTCTCTATGTGAAAACATAAAATTGATGTCATTGTAACTGTCTATGTAGAATATGAGTTACGATATAGTAGTTCAGGATAACTGATATAAAACATTTTCTGGCGAGACAGAAAACTCAAAACATAATCGTTTTCCCTTTACCATGTCCTAAGTAGAGAAGGAAAACTCGAAAACTCGAAGCATAGAAGACTTAAAATCTAAGGGGGATTGTTTTGGAAGGCTGAGGGTTTAGAATCAGAACCTTGCAATAGGTCACGATTCCGATTCCAATATAGCCAATGCCAGTAGGAACATTTATACATATAAATACAACGAAAATAACGTGCAACTGAAGAAATGAATTTATTTTAAAATGCTCACTGAACCATAAAAAAAAGTTTAGAGAACCAGAGTAGAACAAGTCCTTTATTGACAAGCAGTTCATTATAAATATGCAGGAAGCTCAACGACATAATTCCAACCCAGAGAAAGCCGAGAAAAAAATTCATAAAAATCCGCCCAAAATCAGGAATAAACATTACTGCATGTATTAAGGATGAATTGAAGAAAACGAGAGAACAGAGCTGAGTTGCCTCAGTCAAATAGTTTAAACAGAAATGCAGTTTTAAATTCATATCACTTTAAGGAGTTTGAGAAACCTTAAAAAAACATTTTCTTGTAGTACATTTCCAAAAAGGGCGGAGCCCCGAGTGTAAATACATTTAAATCTTTTCCAAAATCAAAGGTGTTAAGCTACGACTGGGCCTGATACATTCCAGTAAATTATAACCTTACCCTGCACGCAAAAAAGAGGAATGGAGTAGTTATTCTAAGAGGCTATGGAGTTGGTCTCTTCAGGGGAAACAAGGAAGAGGAACTTACCGGTGTTGGAGGAAAAGAGTGTCGATTGAAAGCTACAATCCAGAATGCCTCTGATTCATCAAGACTGAGCCTCGCCAACACATGAAAACAAAAATACATAGAGTTATGACACTTAATACATAAACTCTCATAAAACCTGAAGAACTTAATAACTAAACTCTCAAAACCAAAAGAAATACGAATAAGACTACGATGACAAAATTGCATGAAATAAAACAACCATTTCGCTTACCAGCAAAACCTAGTTGGTCGAGGTGTGCATTGGAGTTAATTCGGAGGTCTGTGTGATAAAAGGAGCCCAAACTGTAGACGTCAAGCGAAGAATTGGAATGGTGAGTGGGAATCCTTGCATGTTCGTGTGTCGACCTAATTGCCACAAGATAATGCTGCGGAAATAAAAAATCCCTGCAACAAAGCCACAGGTACAAAAGAATTCAGAACAAGGGTAAGGTAAATAGAAATCTTACCCCATTCTGGTAGCTCTTTCGTTGGCAGCACCCAGATTGTTGAAGGTCGATGTCAGTATAAGTTAGAAAAACAACATTTGCAGAGCCAATCTCCAGACTCTGGCAGTAGAAGAATGAGGCTCTGGAAGGATTTTGGGGGTGGGTAGGTACCCTAACCATACCCCCTTACCATATCCATCGTTGATCTCACAAGTGGTGAATTGGACGATCCAGAAGTTGCCAAGAGCATGAGGGTTGGACAGGTGGAGGTTGTCACCCTCTTCGAGAAAGTGGAGAAATAAATTCCGAAATAATTGACTCCTTGAATTTTTCAGTATTGGTACAATAATTTCCAATCAAAATGATATCGTTCAGTACAAATAAATTTAATAGATTCTGAACACATGATTTAAGAATTTAAATATTTCCTGTAAAATAGATATGTCATGTTTAATTTCATGTTGTAATATAGATGTGACAACATATATAGTGCTGAAGTTAATATGTGTGGGTAAAAAAATTGCTTATATATATATATATATATATATATATATAATGAGTATGAGTTTAATAATTGTCCATAGGAGTAAGTTTGCCGAGTTAGTCAACTTATATACATATTGTTTTTAAAAAATCATGGCGTAATTAAATGTAATAGTGTGATGAATGTTACAAGTAGTATCAGAGCATAAGTTACAAACTAGGGCTAGATGGCTCAATACCATACTATTTTCTTTTGTTGTTCCTATTAAAGTTTAAATGGTTGGAATTTGTGTTAAGTATAGGGACAGATTAGTATAAGTCACTATCACGCACCTAGAAACACCGGGGAGACCCATATTGTGACCAATCCTAAGGTTAGCCCCAAAATTTGGGTGTAGTTAAGTGTGGACCAGTACTAACAAACAAGAAGAATGTTAGAATAATAGCAAAGGTAGACAAATATGTTGTTGGTTACTGTAAAGAAGATAAATATGAATATGCTTAAAGTTCGCAGTGATAATGAAACTTTGATGAGAGAATATGAGAAAATATTTAAAATTCTGTCGGATAGATAGAATCCTCTTAGTGGAAAACCTAGCCCTGAGAGAAACACTCAGGAAGAAAGAGAGTGACGTCAAACAGTACATGATAGTGTTGAAGACAGTCGAATGCCAAGAAGTAATAAGAGTCGAACATACAATGATGCTGAATTTGGAAATTTCCTAGAAGAACAAGAGCTGAAAAAACATAGAGTGGAATTGCAGGGAGAATTATGGAAGATCAAGCCTCCTACCTTTGATGAAGAGGTGGAGGAAATGGCGGAAGCTTGGATAATAAATATGAACAAGTACTTCCAAGTGTATGAATATAACAGCAAACTTAAAGTCTGCCTAGCCATTCACCAGTTGCGGGAAAAAGCAACGTTGTGGTGGGAGGAAGTGAAGAATGTACGAGGAGTGGAAGATAAAATTGTAACTTGGGATGTGTTTTAGCAATATTTAAAACATAAGTATTTGAATGAACATTTTTGCGATGAGAAATCCTGAGAATTTCATGATTTGAAATTAGGCCAAATGACTATGGATGAATTTATTATGAAATTCACTTCCTTATTAAGATATGTACCTTATATACATGATGAAAAGGAAAAAGTAAATCATTTCTTGAGCAGTTTGTCGATACACATGAAAGAAAGAAATGATTTTGTAAATCCAAAAATTATGGATGAAGCAATAAGGAAAGCACATATGTGTTATTAGAAATTCAAGGCAAAGGTAGAAACTAGGAAAAATTGGCCGCATCAAAAAGGGTAGAAAAGTTTTACCAATAACAGAAATAATAGATCTGGTAATTTTAGGAATGCAGCAAGAAATCCATTGAGTAAACATAATGGAAAAAGTAAAACAAGGACCAAGTGGGCTAGTGAGGAGTGACATACTAAAGCTTCTAGCACACCCAACATTGGGCAGCCCCAGAAACCTTCATTGCAATGTTGGGGATGTGGTGAGGCACATTACTTCAAAAAATGCCCACATCGAGGAAGGAATGAAGTAGCAAAAAATTTTCAAGAGGTATCAACGGTGGGGAATGTAGCTCAAAACATACCCAGAATCAATGCAACACTAGAGGATCGACAAGCAGATTACCAACCAACCATGATAGAGTTAGAAGGTAAGCTTCAAACCGATCTATTTCTATTTTAGTTGATCCTGGAGTGAGCTTGAGCTACATACACCTTTGTGTAGTTGAAAAAACTAAATTGTAGAATCAAAAATTTAAAAACCCCTGGCTAGTTCAGCTCGCTACAGGGACAAGAAGGCGAGTCCACGCTAAGGTATCAGATTGTGAACTGGGTATTAGGGACCAGCTCATAATTGTAGAACTCAATGTTCTACCCCTGGGCTCATATGATATTTTATTAGGGATGGATTGGCTGAGAAACATTTTTCATTAGTGGATTGAAAGAATAAAGTCATTCATTTTAGTCAAATGATGGGACACGACAAGAATTGCAGGGTATTAAAAAGCCCCTTGCAGTTACGACCTATTACTGCATCACAGTTAAGTAAATGCATGAGAAAGGGTTTTCATCTTTATGCAATTCAAGTAGGATTCACCAATACAAAAGATAAGACTCTTATGTTGGAGAATATTCCTATTGTGCAAGAATTCCAAGATGTATTCCCTGAGGAAATTCCAGGACAGCCACCAAAAAGAGACATTGACTTTACTATGGAACTAATACCTCGGGCAACACCTATGTCCTGAGCTCCATACAGAATCAGTGTGCTGGAATTAAAAGAATTAAAGATGTAGTTGCAAGAATTTATGGACAAAGGATACATTCGGCCAAGCGTGTCCCCATGGGGAGCACCAGTGTTTTTTGTGAAGAAGAAGAATGGCACTATGTGTATGTGTATGGATTATCGACAGCTCAACAAGCTGACTATTAAAAACAAATACCCACTACCGTGCATAAATGACTTGTTTGACCATGTCGAGGGAGCTACAGTATTTTCCAAGATTTACTTAAGGTGAGGTTACCGTCAGATCTAGATCAAGGACGAAGATATAGGCAAGACAACCTTTCGTACGAGGTATGGGAATTCTGAGTTTGTGATATTACCGTGTGGGTTAACCAACACACCAGCAACATTTATGAGCTTAATGCATGGA
Organism: Pinus albicaulis; assembly: GCA_034641835.2. Lineage (NCBI taxonomy): Eukaryota > Viridiplantae > Streptophyta > Pinopsida > Pinales > Pinaceae > Pinus > Pinus albicaulis. The sequence continues at coordinate 157,148,932 of CM076583.1, read as the reverse complement.
ATTTTTCACCCATACTTGGATAAATTCGTTTTAATTTTCATTGATGATATACTTATTTACTCCAAGAATAAGGAAGAACACCAGGAACATCTGCGCATTGTACTAAGAATTCTAAGCGAGCATAAATTCTATGCCAATTTTAGTAAATGTGACTTCTTCAAGGAGCAGATTCGATATTTGGGGCATGTGATTTCTGCTGAAGGGATTGTTGTAGACCGAGAAAATATAAAAACAATTATGGAATGGAGGGTCCCAAAGAACGTGCTAACATATGCTCGTTTATGGGTTTCGCTGTCTACTATTGATAGTTTATCAATGGATTATCCAAAATATATTTTCCTATTACCTCTCTGCGGAGGAAGGGACTACTCTTTAAATGGACCCAAGAATGCCAGAACAGTTTTGAGTTATTGAAGGAGCTGTTAATTATTGCCCTTGTTCTAAACGTAGCATATCCCAGTAAAGAATTTGAGGTGTGCACTCATGTATGTAAGGAGGGTGTAGGAGCAATGTTGACCCAAGAGGGAAGAGTCATAGCATATGAATCTAGGAAGCTGAAGGCTCACGAGCAGAGGTATTTAGCTTATGATTTGGAGCTAACTGTGGTATTTCATGCTTTGCGGATATGGAGGCATTATCTTCTAGGAAAAATGTTCGTGCTGAGAACTGATCAAAGTAGCTTAACTAGCTATTTCAAGTAGGTCGATCTGAATGTTCACCAAGCTAGATGGAATGGTTTCCTAAGACAATTTGATTTCGATATTTAGCATGTGAAAGGAAAAGAGAATTTGGTGGCGGATGCTTTGAGCAGAAAGCTGCATGGAATTTATGAGTTTTACTTTAACCAGATCGAATTTAAATTTCAAGAACAAATTATGGATGCAACAAAGAAGGACCTAAAATACCAGTCCTTATGGCAGCAAGCGAAAAATGATGAAAGGCAAGGGAAACAGCCTGAATATGAACTCAATGATAAGCAGTTCCTAATTTATTGGAAGAGAATATATATATTCCCAATCAAAATAATCAGAAAATAATGGTTTTGGATGAATATCACAGCAGCTCCTACGCTAGACGTCCAGGGTATCAATTTTTTTTTAACAATAATTAGAAAGGACTATTCCTGGCCGAGGATGCGAAGGAACATATCAGAATATTTTAAAAAATGCTTAGAGTATTAGCAGATTAAGGTTGAGCATCAACACCTTGCTGGATTGCTTAAACCAATTCCTATGCCTGAATGGAAGTGGGAAGTGATTATCTTGACTTTATCACCGGACTACCAAGAAACAAAAGGAACAATGTTTCGATTATGGTGGTAATTGATAGACTCAAATAAGTTGCTCACTTCATCCCTATTCAATTTACATACAAGACATTGAAAATTGTTGACATCTTCATGAAAGAGATCTTTAGACTGCATGGTATACCCCAAACAGTCATTTTAGATTATGATGTAAAGTTTACATCAGCATTCTGGAAGATGTTTTTTAGTGGCGTAGGGACACAAATACAATTTAGTATTTCCTACCACTCGCAGATGCATGGGAAATAGAAAGGGTAAATCAATTTTTAGAGGACATGCTGCGCATGTACATAATTCAACAACCAACGAAGTGGGAGGAGTATCTACATCTAGTCAAGTTTGCATACAATAACAGATATCATGAATCCCTTAAGATGAACCCCTTTGAAGCCTTGTACAGGAGACAATGTTAGAATCAAATAAATTAGATCAGTCTAGAAAATAAAATGATGCTTGGGTCGGACATGTTAGAATAAATGGAACAGGAAGTCAAGAAGATCACACAAAATTTGAAGGCAGCACAAGACTGGCAGAAGGTTTATGCAGACAGGAAAAGAAATTTCCAGGAATTTGTAGTAGGGGACCATGTGTACGTGAGAATTAAACCAAAGAAAAGTAGTCTAAAATGGAATTCTTGTGCCAAATTGGCTCCCCGCTGCTGCGGACCCTTCGAGATCTTGGAAAGGATAGGGTCGGCGGCCTATCAGTTGGCCCTACCCAACCATATACTAGTACACAATGTATTTCATGTGTCATTACTGAAGCGTTAAGTACACGACCCCAAGCATGTCATCCATTGGCAAGGTATACACGTAAGTCAAAATCGTAATACCATTAAAACAAAGTGGTTTTCTAAGCTAAACTGATTTAAAATGTTGTTGTGTGCAGGTAGAACCAAACAGCGAGTTTCTGGTAGAACCGCAGCATATTCTATATTGGAGAGAAATAACGCTCCGGAAGTGAGTCATCCCCTAAGTTAAAGTGCAGTGGAAACACTTTGGCACAAAGGAGGCTACTTGGAAGGATGAAAACTTTATGTATGAGGCTTATCTAGAGTTGTTCTCAGAGAATGAGTAACACCGAGGACAATGTTTATATTAGTGGGGGAAGATGTAACCTCAAGTTTTTATTTTACCTAATGATGTATAAAATGATTATGTCACATTGCGAATGAATAACGAATGAGGAATTCGTTAATGATATTTTAATACTTGATGTTTATTTTAAGACACTAATTTAAATAATAAATTTCTTGAGTTAAAAGAGGAATTAACTGTGGTAAATAATCTAAGAACCCAGGGAAAAGAGGTTGAGACAGTTCTGATAGATACCTTACCAATAGGAGTTAAGGAAAAATACTAAGAGGGAAAGGGTTCTATGAAGATAGAATGGGGGTTAAGCGACAAATGGTTGCACTGAGTTGTCCAGAGTTGGTGGGTGAACCAGTGGAACTGAGAAATTTCCCATGAGAAGTGAAGACAAGACTTAGTCTCGAGATATGAATTCTTGTCTTAGGAAAACACCCCAGTCATCGTGCGGAGCAAGGGGGGAGTAGAGGACATAATAGCCTCACTCAAGGTTGGGAGGACCGATAGTTACTAAAAAGAAACCAATTCTGAAATAGGTACTAAAGTGCACCTGAGTATACTGTTTAATACTCGCAGAAGTAAAGTAATGAAATTACTAGAGTAACAATGAATTAACTTCTCAGAATACAACAATAGATATATACTACCATACATTCTAAAAATAGATAGTTGAATTAAACATTGACGCATTTTCTGCTGAGATAGGAAACTACAGACAAAAAACAAATTCAGCTTTTATCCTCTATATGAAATATAGAAATTAAATTCAACTTTTCTTTCTCTATGAGAATAATACAAATTAAATTCAGTTTTTCTTTATGTGAGAATAATAGAAATTAAATTCAGTATATCTTTATTCTCTGTGTGAAAATACAAAATTGATGTCATTGTAACTATCTACGTAGAATACGAGTTACGATATAGTAGGTCAAGATAACTGACAGAAAACATTTTCTGGTGAGGCAGAAAACTCAGAACATAACCGTTTTCCCTTTACCATGTCCTAAGTACAAAAGGAAAACTCTAAAACTAGAAGCATAAAAGACTTAAACTCTAAAGGGAATTGTTCTGGAAGGCCAAGCGTTTAGAAGCAGAACCTTGGAATAGGGTCATAGTTCTGGTCCTAATCTAGCCACTATTGGTAGGAACATTTATACCTATAAATACAGCGAAAAGAACGTGAAACCGAAGAAAATAATTTAGTTTAAAATTCTCACTGAACCATATAAATTTTTTTATAGAACTAGAGTAGAACAAGTCCTTTATTGACAAGAAGTTCATTACAAATCTGCAGGAAGCTCAATGGCATAATTCCAACCCAGAGAAAGTTGAGAAAAAAATTCATAAAAATCCGCCCAAAACCGAGAATAAACATTACTGCATGTATTAAGAATGAACTGAAGAAAACGAGAGAACAGAGCCGAGTTTCCTAAGTCAAACAGTTTAAACAGAAATGAAATTCTAAATTCATATCATTTTAAAGAGTTTGAGAAATCTTAAAAAACAGTTTCGTGTAGTACATTTCCGAAAAGGGTGGAGCGTAGACTGTAAATACATTTAAATCTTTTTGAAAATCAAAGGTGTTAAGCTATTGCTGGGCTTGATAAATTCCAGTAATTGATAACCCTGCCCTGCATGCAACAAAGAGGAATACATTAGTTATTCTAAGAGGCTACGGGGCTGGTCTGGTCAGGGGAAACAAGGAAGAGGAACTTACCGGTGTTGGAGGAAAGGAGTGTCGACTGAAACCTACAATCCAGAGCGCTTCCGGTTCCTCGAGACTGAGCCTCGCCAACACATGAAAACAAAAAGACATAGATTTATGGCACTTAATACAGAAACTCTCATAAAACCTGAAGAACTTAATAACTAAACTCTTAAAACCAGAATAAATGTGAATAAGACTACGATGACAAAATTGCATGAAAGAAAACAACCATTTCACTTGCCAACAGAGCCAATTTGGTCGGGGTGTGCACTAGAGTTAATTCGGAGGTCTGTGCGAGCAAACGAGCCCAAAATGTAGATGTCAAGAAAAGAATTGGAATGGTGAGTGGGAAACCTTTCACATTCGTGCGTTGCCCTAACTGCCACAAGATAATGACGTAGAAATCAAAATCCCTGCAACCGAGCCAGAAGTTAAACAGAAAGCTTACCCCATTCTGGTAGCTCTTTCATCGACGGCGCTCGGATTGCAGAAGGTCGGGGTCAGTATATGTTAGAAAAACAAAAGTTGAAAAACCGAGCTCCAGACTCTGACAACAGAAAAATGAGGCTCTGGAAGGAGGTTGGGGGTGGGTAGCTACCCTAACCCTACCCGGTTACCATATCCATTGTTGATCTCACAAGTGGTTAATCGGACGATGTGGAAGTTTCCAAGAGGACGATGGTTGGACAGGTGGATGCTGTCGCCCTCTTCGAGAAAGTGGAGAAATAAATTACGAATTAAATGACTCCTTGAATGTTTCAGTATTGGTACAATCATTACCAATCAAAATAATATCGTTCAGTATGAAGAAATTTAATAGATTCTGAACACGTGATTTACGAATTTATATATTTCCTTTAAAATAGATATGTCATGTTAAATTTCATGTTTATGTAATATAGATGTGACAATGTATATATATATATATATATATATATAGTGCTAAAGTTAGTATGTGTGGGTAAAACAATTGCATATATATATATATATATATAACGAGTATGAGTTTAATACTTGTCCATAGGAGTAAGTTTGCTAGGTTAGTCAACTTATATAGATATTGTTTTTAAAAATTCATGGGGGTAATTAAATGTAATAGTGTGATGAAGGTTACAAGCTTAGAGTTCTACGTTAAACTCGCTAGTAGTGCTAGTCTTCTTCTTGCATTGGTGGTGACATGGGCCTTTTTCTTCTTCAGCGGAGGAAAATTGAGGTTGCATCCGGGGCCGTTTCCATTTCAAATTATTGGAAACCTCCACATGATGGGACAGCTTCCACACAGAGCGTTAGCAGGGCGGAGACGATGCCCCGGACAGCAATTGGGACTGATAGTTGTAGAGTTTGTTGTTGCTGTTTCAACTGGAGACTCCCCGATGATATGAATAAACAAAAATTGGACATGTTTGAAAAGCATCGCGGAATTACAGTATCAAGAGCACATGAACTGTTTGCTTTTCCATCTCCTCACCTACCCGTGACTGTAACATTATAGGTATATTTGTATTGCTAGCTTACTACTTTAATACAAATAAAAATGGACGATACAGTATATTTTTATTTCTAGCTGATTTTGAAACCTGTCGTCGTACAAGGAGGACAATACCTAGAAGATAGCTTTAGATAGTTCTACTGAGAAGCGAGAAGCTTTATATTGTAGTAGATGTAAAACATGGAATGTATTTAAATAAATTTTGTAGTTTTCGTAAAGCAGTGAGGTGTTTAATGGTGCGTGTAAAAGAAATTATATTCTTTTTTATATTGATTGAATGGACCATGAGATTATCGTTGCCTCCCCATAGACAATATTTTGCCAAAGTTTGGAATTCAGGTTTTGTTTTGGTGTAATTTCCATGTCCTGTTTTGGTGCAATTGGTTCCATCTGGGTCTGCTTTTAGAATGGGTGATTGTGCAAACGTTTACTATATTAGCAAGGAAAATTTTAACTCTGGAAGTGTATTTTAAAGTTTAGAAATTTTAAGATGTTAGAGTCCATAAGTAAATTGTAAAATGTTTTGTAATATATTTTAATTTTTTTTAGATTTATAATGATTTTATATTATTTTATAAAATATCTGGCTATTTTAGTGTAAAATGGGTGAATCATTTTTAGAAAAACAAAATGAAATTAATTAATTTTTTTTTTAGAAAAACATGAAAAATTAACCCACCTCAAAATATTAACCCCTAAATTTTCCCCAAATTAATCCACAAATCAATATTAAATCCTAAAATTTTCCATATATTAATTATTTATAATGATTATTAAATAAATGTCTTTAATTCTAATAACTCTGCTACATACCAAAGGTAAAGGTCTTAGTTGTTTTTTAATCTTAGTGTCCTTTTTGAGATCTTTCTGCCTTGGCTGAGATTGCTACAGTTTCTTTTGCATTTTCTGTCCTGAAAATAACATGCAGATGTTCGCGATTTTGACCAAAGGGAATACAGTCTCTGATGAAAGGAACCCAGAGGGAATGAATTGAAAGGCCCGATGCAATATCGAATGATATCCTCTGGAGAGCAGAGCACAACCTCTTTTCTTTGCTCGTATTTTTGATATCTTATAGCTCGTGTGTGCCCTTGTTAATTTTTTTTCAATTAAAACATAAACGGAAATGTGCCCTTATCATTAGTCTTATCTTTGGCAACGAATTCTTTCCTTCCCCTCATAATATTGGGGATCCTTTTCTTCTAGGTTGTAAGCCAAAACAAATCACAAAGTTGTCTCGCATTTGTTGAGTTTGTGAGGTTTGCATACCTAGACCTTGCTCTTATAATTATAATTACAAATATTTAATTATAGTTATATAAAATGAAATATAATATATTTAATTATTTAAAAAAAATTAAATATAATTATATAAAATGAAAAAAATAATTTATAATTAATTATATAAAATGAATAATAATTAATTGTTTATATAAATTTAAGATTTTAAAATGATATTATAATTTTAATTATATAAACTTATGAACCAAAGTGATTAATAAACTGAATTATTAATATTATAAATTGAATGGATTAATATTACAACCTAATGGATTAATATTATAAAACATCATAGATTGATATCAATAGTAATAAAGCAAATGGATTAATATTAATATTTTAAGTTTTTAATGCTAATTTCTTAGGTTTATCAAATTTTTGGGTTTATAATATTAATCCTTTGGGTTTAATATTATTCTATTGGATTTAAAAGTGGACAAATTTTTATATATTCCCTTAGGTTTAAAAGTCAATTATTACTAAGACATATTTTTATACAAACTTATAAAACAATTTCTCTTTTTAATAGCTCTCTTCCATAAATATATGTAGATAGTTTTTGCAGTATAATATTAAAAAATATATATTTTAATTTAAAAATTACAAAACTTTAATATTTATTAGAACTTTATATATTTTTATATTTACTTATAATTATTCATAATTATGTTCGTTGTTTTCATTTAAATTACATTAATTTTACTTTCCAATTTTAAAAATTTTATAATTATGATTTTATAAAAATCTAAATGAATCAATTCAATTTATAAAAATTATTACTTTAATTATTTTATTTAATCTTATTATACAAAATACTTTAATTGGAAAATTGCATATTTCTTTTTTATTAGACTATTTCATTAATTATATATATATATATATATATTTCATATTCTACAATTAAGATGACAATATGATAATCAATAAATCTAAGGGATTAATATTATAAAGCATTTGAATAATATTATACCCTAGGAAGATGAACCATTGGATTAAAAAACCCAAGGGATGGATATTATAAACCCAAGTGATTAATACAAAAAAATCAAGGGATTATAAAGTGAGGGGAATAATATTAAACCCAATGAGTTAATATTATAAACTCTAATATAAATATTATAAATCTTAAAAGAAACATGGTTTCCCATGGTTTACCATGGTTGATTTTCATATTTACACAATATTTGTAACAATGTGACATTGGACCATCATTGACCATCGCTGACCATGGTTGTCACATTGTGACAAAGATTGTCTCAATATGAAAATGAACCATAGGCAACCATTGTCAACCATGATTAATCATGGTCAACCATGAACCAATGACACATTGCGACAAAGATGGTCAATTGCTACAGTGGTTGACCATGGTCAATTATGGTCATCCATGGTTGACTGTGGTCAGTTATGGTCAACCATGGTGAACCATGGTCCAACATTGCATTGTGAGAAAGATTGTCTCAATAAGAAATTCAATCATGGTCAATCATGGTCAATAAACCATGGTCACAATGTGACAAATATTGTTTGATGGTCCAATGTCACATTATCACAAACATTGTGTCAATATGAAAATCAACCATCCTAAACCATGGTCAACTATGTTTATTTAAGGGTTTATAATATTTATATTAGGGTTTATATACCTTGGCATTATAGTATTAACCACTTGGGTTTAATATTATTCCCATGGGTTTATAATCCCTTAGGTTTTTAGTAATAATCCCATGGGTTTAATATTCCCTTGGGCTTATAATATCGATCCCTTGGGTTTATTAATCCGATGGTTGATATTCCTAGGGTATAATATTATTCATAGGGTTTATAATATTAATATTTGTGTTTAATATAAATTTATTGGGTTTACAATCATGGAAAACCATGGTCCAACATCACATTATCTCAATATCAAAAGGAACCATGGACAACCATTGTCAACCATGGTCAATCATGGTCAACCATGGTCCAATGTCACATTGTGACAAATATTGTCTCAATATGGAAATCAATCATGGTCAACCATGGTCCAACGTCGCGTTTTGAAAAATATTGTATCAATATAAAAATTAATCATCGTCAACCATGGTTCATCGTTGCATTATGACAAAGATTGTGTCAATATGAACATCAACCATGGTCAACCATGGTAATTCATGGTCAAACCTGGTCACATTGTGTGAAACATTTTCTTTATATGAAAACAAAATATGCACATCCATTGTCAAGCATCGTCAACCATGGTCAATCATGTTCAACCATGGTCCAAGGTCACATTATGACAAACATTGTCTCAATATGGAAAACAATTATGCTCAACCATGGTGCAACATTGCATTTTAACAAAGATTCTCTCAATATGAATAAAAATCATCGTCAACTATTGTCCAACGTCACATTAGGACAAAGCTTGTATCAATATGAAAATCAATAATGGTCATCCATGTTTATTTTAGGGTGTATAATATTTATCGTAGGGTTTATATACATCAGGTTTTTAATATTGAACCCTTGGGTTTATAATCCCTTTGGGTTTTAGTTTTAATCCCTTGGGTTTATAATATCAATCCGTTGGGTTTATGGTCAACAATGGTCCAATGTCGCATTGCGAGAAATATTGTGTCAATATGTAAATCAACCATGGTCAACCATATTTATTATAACATGTATAATATTTGGGTTTAATATTATTCCCTCGGGTTTATAATCCATTTGGGTTTTATTATTAATCCCTTGGGTTTATAATATCAATCCATTGTGTTATGGTCAACAATGGTCCAATGTCGCATTGTGAGAAAGATTGTGTCAATATGTAAATCAACCATGTTCAACCATGTTTATTATAACATATATAATATTTATCATAGGGTTTATATACCTTTTTTTATAATATTTATGTTAGACTTTATCATGGGATTTCCTCGATATGAAAAACAATCATGTTCAACCATAGTCGAACATGACATTATGACAAATATTGTTTCTGTATGGAAATCAACCATGGTCAACCATGTATGTTTATTAATCATGGTCATTACATTGTCTCAATATGAGAATCAATCATGGTCAACCATAATGACCATGATCCAACATCGAATTGTGGAAAATATTGTCTCAATATGTAAATCAACCATGATCAACCATTTTTATTTTAGCGTTTATAATATTTATCATAAGGTTTATATACCTTGGTTTATAACATTTATCTTAGTGTTTATCATAGGATTTTCTTGATATGAAAATAGATCCTAGTCAACCATGGTTAATCATGGTCAACCATGGTCCAATGTCACATTGTGACAAAGATTGTATCAATATGAAAGTCAACCATGGTCAACCATGGTCCAATGTCGCATTGTGCAAATATTGTCTCGATATGGAAATCAATCATGGCCAACCATTGTCCTACATCTCATTGTGACAAGGATTTTTGCAATATGAAAATCAGCCATGGTCAACCATGTTTCTTTTATTGCTTATAATATTTATCGTAGGGTTTATAATATTAATCCCTTGGGTTTATAATATCAATCCCTTAGGTTTATTAATCTAAGAGTTCATATTCCTAGGGTATAATATTATTCATGGGGTTTATAATATTAATGATAGGGTTTAATATTAATCCCTTGGATTTATAATTATGGTCAACCTTGGTCCAACATCACATTGTGACAAAGATTGTCTCAATATGAAAATCAACCATGGTCAACCATTCTCAACCATCATCAACGATGGTCAATCATGGTCAACCATGGTCCAATGTGACATTGTGACAAATATCGTCTCATCATGAAAATCAACCATGGTCAACCATGGTCAACCATGGTCCGATGTTGCATTGTGACAAAGATTGTCTTAATATGAAAATCAATCATGGTCAACGATGGTCCAATGTCTAATTGTGATAATGATTGTATCAATATGAAAATTAGTCATGGTCAACATGTTTATTTTAGGGTTTATATACCTTGGGTTTATAATATTAATCCCTTGGATTTAATATTATTCCCTTTTTTTTTATAATATTAATCCCTTGGTTTTATTAATCTAAGGGTTCATATTGCTCAGGTATAATATTATTCAAGGCGTTTATAATATTAATCATAATATTGAATATAAATCCCTTCAGTTTATAATCATGGTCAACCATGGTCTACCTTGGTCCAATGTCACATTGTGACAAATATTGTCTCAATATGAAGATCAATTATGGTCAAGCATGCTCAATCATGGTTAACCATATTCCAATGTCACATTGTGAGAAATATTGTCTCAATATGAAAATCAACCATGGTCAAGCATGGTCAAGCATGGTTCAATGCCGCATTGTGACAAAGATTATCTCAATATGAAAATCAATCATAGTTAAGCATGGTTGAACGTCACAGTGTGACAAAGTTTGTCTCAATATGAAAATCAACCATGGTCAATCATTTTTATTTTACCATTTATAATATTTATCATACGGTTTATATACCTTGGTTTATAATATTTATTTTAGGGTTTGTCATAGGATTTTCTCAATATGAAAATCAACCATGGTCAACCATGGTCAACCATGGTCAATAATGGTCAATATTGGTCAAACATGGTCGACCATGGTCAATTATGGTAAATCATGGTTAACCATGGTAAACAATACTCCAATGTCACATTGTGACAAAGATGGCGTCAATATGAAAATCAACCATGCTCAACCATGGTCCAACATCCCATTGTGACAAATATTGTCTCAATATGAAAATAAGCCATGGTCAACCATGGTCATTCATGGTTAACCATGCTCAACCATGGTCACATTGTGACAAATATTGTCTCTTGGTCTAATGTCACATTGCGACAAATATTGTCTCTTAGTCCAACATCACATTGTGATAAAGTTTTTCTCTTAGTCCAATATCCCATTGTTACAACCATCGTCATCCATGGTCAACCATGGTCGACCATGGTCCAATGTCACATCGTGACAAAGATTATATGAATATGAAAATAAATCATGGTCAATCATTGTCAAGTGTCGCATTGTGATAAATAATATGTCTATATGAAAATCATCCATGGTCAACCATGTTTATTTTAGGGCTCATAATATTTATCGTAAGGTTTATATACCTTGGGTTTGTAACATTAATCCCTTCAGTTTTAGTATTAATCCCTTGGGTTTATTATTCCCTTGGGTTTATAATATCAATCACTTAGGTTTATGTTCATATTCCTATGGTATAATATTATTCACGGGGTTTATAATATTAATCCTAGGGTTCAATATTAGTCCCTCGGGTTATAATCATGGTCAACCTTGGTCCAACATCACATTGTGACAAATATTGTCTGAGTATGATAATAAACAATGGTTGACCATTTTAAACCATTGTAAATTGTGGTCAACCATGGTTAACCATGGTCCAATGTCACATTGTGACAAATATTGTCTCATTATGAAAATTAACCATGGTCAACCATGGTTTGACGTTGCATTGTCACAAAGATTGTATCTATATGAAAATAAATCATGGTCAACCATGGTCCAATGTCTAATTATGACAAAGATTTTCTCAATATGAAAATTAACAATTATCAACCATGTTTATTTTAGGGTTTATATAATTTAGGTTTATAATATTAATCCCTTAAGTTTAATATTATTCCCTTGGGTTTATAATATTAATCCCTTGGGTTTATTAATATAAGAGTTCATATTCTTCGGGTATAATATTATTCACAGGGTTTATAATATTAATCATAGGATTTAATATAAATCCCTTCACTTTATAATCATGTTCAATTATGGCCTACATTGTTCCAACATCACATTGTGAGAAAGGTTGTCTCAATACGAAAATTAACCATGATCAACCATAGTCCAATGTCACATTGTGAGAAAGATTGTCTCAATATGAAAATCAACCTTGGTCAACCATGGTCCAATGTCACATTGTGACAAAGATTGTCTCAATATGAAAATAAATCATGGTTAAGCATGGTCCAACATCACATCGTGAAAAAAATTGTCTCAATATGAAAATAACCACGGTCAATCATGTTTATTTTACTGTTTATATATTTATCATAGGGTTTATATACCTTGGTTTATAATATTTATCTTAGGGTTTATCATAGGATTTTCTCAATATCAAAATCACCCATGGTCAACCATGGTCAATATTGGTCAAACATGGTTGACCATGGTCAATTCCTATCAATCATGGCTAACCATGGTCAACAATGCTCAAACATCACATTGTGACAAAGATTGTGTCAATATGAAAATCAACCATGGTCAACCATGATCCAACATCACACTGTGACAAATATTGTGTCAATATGAAATTTAGTCATAGTCAACCATGGTCATTCATGTTTAACCATGCTCAATAATCATGGTCAAATTGTGACAAAGATTATCTTTTGGTCCAACATCACGTTGTGACAACCATCTTCGTTCATGATCAACCATGGTCCAATGTCACATTGTGAAAATATTGTCTCAATATGAAAATCAGTCATGGTCTAGCGTCACATTGTGACAAGTATTATGTGATTATGAAAATCAAACATGGTCAACCATTTTTATTTTAGGGTTTATAATATTTATCTTAAGGTTTATATACCTCGTGCTTATAATATTAATAGCTTGTGTTTAATATTATTCCCTTGGGTTTATAATCCCTTGGCTTTATTAGTACCTTGGTTTTATAATATCAATTCCTTGGGTTTATTAATCTAAGGGTTCATATTCCTAGGGTATAATATTATTCATAAGGTTTAAAATATTAATCCTAGAGTTTAATATAAATCCCTTGGGTTTATTAATAATATCAAGATTTATTATATTATTGATAATATCAATAATATTATCATATTATTATAATATTTTTTTTCCACAAAAAAAAATCGAACTTTCTATTATAAATAGATAGTCTCAAAACATATGCAGAGAATTTCAAAACAAAACCATTCCCTTCTTGCAAAGGGGGATGGTGACACAGCTACTTTACAAGACCTGTGGTGATGAAAAGTAACCAGTGATAAGCAAAAACTCTCAAGAAACCAATGCATCTCCTTTAGCTCATCATCCCCCGGATATGAAACCGAAACAGAGACGAGAGCAAAAGGATATGGATGCAAAGGAAAAGCCCAAAACTTCCTTTGATCGAAAAGAGGGACTGGCAGTAGAAACTATCCCAGTCCCCAAACAACAATTTATGTTAAAAAATGGAACCCAGAACCTCCTTACATAAGGAAAACAGTTATGAGCTCTTATAAAGTAGCAGTTTAGAGTTAGTAAAAGCAAATATGTACATAAATTAAAAGAAACCAGCAGAGATTTAAATAAAAGCCGGTTGTTCCCTAGCATGAACAACCCCATTCACCAGCTCAGTTACTGTCCAGGACCCCAAATATTGCTGAGCACCTTCTTTAGATAAATGATCTGATTCCTGGTTCCTTCCCCTGTAAATGTGACAAACATATATCTCAGTGAAGAAACATTTAAGACGATGAAGCTCCTTAAGCAAAGGTAACAAAATATAATTTCTGCACTGCTGAGTCCCATCAAACCAATTCACAACATTTCTAGAATCACCAGAAATCTGAATCTACCTCAAATGTTTTGAAATCAACCAGCATAGAAGAAAATGTAGGGCTTTAAGCTCAGCAAAATTATTAGACCCTTGCCCAAGGCCCACTGAAGAACGAAGAGAGTTTTCATGAGAAAGGTGAATAATTAAACCAGCACCACATGAACCATTTAAATCAGAGGCCTCATTAAAAAAGGCCCACGGAAATAAGTCATTGATGACTTCAGGCTGAATGTTCCATGGGGGGGCTGGACCTGAAGAAGAAGGAATGTTGTCGTATATGGAAGCTCCTTCTGCAGCCAATCTGGAAATAGGGAAGAACTGCTCATTAAAAATAGCTCTGTTATGGGCGATCCATGTTCCCCAAGCTATGAGTAAAGGTAAAGATTTTTCTTTATCATTTGAGGCCTCCTACCACCATTGGTTCCAGGCCTAAAGAAGGTCATCACCATGCCAACTGTGAGGAATATTGATCAATCTTAAAGTTTCTGCCCAGAGGCTGGAATTCAAAGGATAAAGAAGGAAGATATGGAGAGTAGTTTCTTCAGCTGACTTGCAGAGGGAGCACCAGCTCGAACCCAATTTTCCCCTCTTTTGGAGGAATTTCCACGTTGGCACTTTATTCTGGAGGATGCACCAAAATAAAAGACTGGTCTTGGCTGGGCATTTCAGCTTCCAGATTGGTTTATACCACCAGCTCGGGGCTCCCGTCCCCACTTGGGACATCAACCATTTATAACCATATTTTGGAGCGTATAAACATGTCTGCGCGTGAACCCAGTGCAATTCATCACTTGAATCCAAAATCCGAACTGAAGAAAAGAGTAAGGCTGAAACATAACTGTTCCATTCTTCCAACCACCTGTCATCCAAATGCAGATCCCTACCTATGAGCCAGCCTTGTGTCACAAAGGAGGTTGATCTAGGATCAGCTACCTAGTTCAAAGTGTAAAATCCTCTATCATTGAGAAAGGCTACCAGAGCTGGAGAAAGGGAGAAATTATCAGAACAACCAACCCATGGATCGCAACCTAATCAGACTTGAGAACCATCTCCAACATTCTAAGCCAATCCTTGTTCAATTGTCTGAACCGAAGCCACAATAGCTTTCCAAACAACAGAGGCATTTTTGGAGGACTTGACTGAAGAGTGAATCCAATCCAGTACAGAGAGTTGGTTGATATATTTCCTTTTGATGACCGACACCCAAAGAGAGTCAGTTGAAATCAAACGCCAAGCGAGCTTTGCTACAAGGGATTTCGCAAAGGATGACAAATTTTTAATCCCCTAGCCTCCCCATTCCTTGGGTTTAGTGATTTTGTCCCAAGCAACCCATGGGGTGACATATTCCAGTTTTGACCCTGCCCAAAGAAATTTACTGCACAGTTTATCGATTGAGGACAATATGCCTTTCGAAACCCAAGAGAGTCTGGCCCAATAAACCGGAATGGCTATCAGCACTGACTTAATTAGGACTAGTCAACCTGCCCTCGAGACATATTATTATAATATAACAATAATTAATATCTATATTTAACAAATATTAATGATTATAATGATTAATTATTAATATTAATCATTATTACTATTTAATCATACCACTATGTCAAAATCTTATCTCAATATTATATCCAAGCTAGAACATGCAAGGTAATGAGGAGAAACATTACCATAGGTGTCGCTCACATGGTTAAATCATATTTTTCCAATAATACCACTGTGTAAAATATTATATACATATTATATCCAAGCTATAACATGCAAGTTAATGAGGAGAAACATTACCATATGTCCTCGTGGGCACTAGCGCAAAAGAAATGTAATTGCAGAAAATAAATTATTAAAGTGTCTGTGTTGATAATGAAATTAAATAAAGAGCATCTTTGACTAGAGTGACCTTATGATTCCAGTATATTCTGAAATAAACATAAATAAGGGGGTTTTTTTTAGAATTTTAGTTGTCTCCTTTTAAAAAATTTAAATTAATTTGGAGCCATTAATTCTAGTTTTAAATTTAAATTTAAAGTTTGTCTAGCAAATATTTGTTGGAATTGCAAATTTATCTGTTGTAGTTTACACAATCCAAGTGTCCAAGTAAACTTTCAAGGCATTTTATCCATTTATGAAATCAAAAATACAATTTTAAAAATGAAAAGCTACACATGATTTATGCATATATAGAACCAATACATATCCATTTTAAAGAGGATTAAATCTCTTGAGGTGTATATTTTTTTCAAGTTTTTCACTTCAAAATATGTCCCATAGGTTATATTTAGCCTTGTAGACGTTAAATTTTCCTTTCTTTCTTTTTCATCTTTTCGGAAATAATTAATATTTCCTTCTTTCTTTCTCATATTTAATTAAGGTTTCCGTTGCACAACTCATCTCGCAATAATGAGTGACCATGTAATTTAATTGTAGGTAAGAAGTCTTTATTTCAATGATGACCATTCCTAAACAAAAACAAATACCCAATAATGTCTCAGGTTGAACATGATTTAAGGTGATATTTTATCGTAATTAATTAAAGAAATTTTGTGAGGGAGTTATCTTAAGAATCCCGAAAGCCATAATTTCCATAATTTCTATATGAACTTGACCAAATTTATCAAAATTAATTAAATAAATTTTGTGTGGGAGTTATCTTAAGAATCCCCAAAGCCATAATTTCTATATTAACAAAAAGTTTAGATATTTTATGTTATATAAAAAAAATTCGTTAGGTTATGATCTAGCTTTAAATTGATTGAAAAACAAATTTGAGCCAATTTAATTTTTCAATTAAACAAATCTTAAAAAATACATAATTTACTATAAATATTATCATATTTATTAAAACACACCATGCTGAAAATGACTTGTTTAAATCGAATTTAATTTAAGGTGTTCGTTCCCCACTACATCATAGGTATGACGGATTTTGAACATGAAGCTCCATAACGACATCCTAAAAATGAATATATTTAGTTTTTATTAATGATATATAAGTAAATATTATTAAATCATTACCATCCACCTAATAATTATTGTTAAGAGTTAATAACTGGTTAATGTGGACCTCCAAGCGACCCACTGTGACAGCATGGGTGTCTTGATCTTCGTGAGGGAAATATTAAAACCAATAAATATCCAAATATTGCATTTATGAATTTTAGGTTTGTTTTTTTATGTTTTTTTGGTTTATGTTTCACTTTTAGTTGAGCGTGTGTATTTTTTTTGTGGTGATTGGTGCTCAAATGTAAAGTGTTATTTAGGTCATATATATATATTCTTCTTTCTACATAAGCATATATACACATTCACTTATTTATGTATGTAAATTTATGCTTTCATGGTGAAATTTTTATCAACAATTGTAGTGTATTACAGAGTTTGTTCAATTGCATTGACTTTTAATAAATTTAAAAATTATATCCGTACCATGTGGCTCCCCACCGACCGATTTCCTAGGGATTTGAGACTATTATAATTCTATTAAGTTCCTCCATGATAAGTTTATCATTATTATTATAACATTAATTTATATATAAGAAAATTTTATTTAGAAAAATGGTCCATTGGTTTTTATAAATTTATAAATTTATATTAGTGACACGTTGCTCCCACCCACCAATTTCCTAGCGATTTGAGATTATTCCAATTGTAATAAGTTATTAATTATTATTTATAACATTCATTTATATATAAGCAAATTTTATGGAGAAAATGATCTATTTTACAATAATATGTGTACTTTTTTTTTCTTAAGTTAAAGTTGACCTATGTCAAAACAACAAATATTAATATTATATCCATTTTATTAATATAACCTATTTAATATATTATATATATTTTTAATAATAATATTAATAAATATTTTTTTTTTTACCCAATTGACATTATTTTCAAAAAGTTGAAAAATGAAAACCATCAACTACATTTTCAAAAAGTTGAAAAATGGAAACCGCCAACTACATTTTCAAAAAGTTGAAAAATGAAACCCACCAACCACAATAAATAAATATGGGTGGTGATGCTTAATACTTACTCTCAGAAGCCTGTGATGTTGCTCACCTTGCTAAATAATTCTTTCCAATCATACCACTATGTGAAAATATTATCTACATATTATATCCAAGCTATAACATGCAAGGTAATAAGGAGAAACATTACCATAGGTGTTTCTCACCTGGCTAAATAATTTTTTCCAATAATACCACTATGTCAAAATCTTATATACATATTATATCCAAGCTATAACATGCAAGGTAATGAGGAGAAACATTACCATATTTCCTCGTGGGCATTAGCATACAAAAAAATGTAATTGCACAAAATAAATGATTAAAATGTGTGTGTTGATAATGAAATTAAATAAAGAGCATATTTCACTGGAGTGACCTTCCTGATTCCAATATACTGTGCAATCAACGTAAAGGAGGGCGTTTGTTTTAAAATTTTAGCTATTTCCATTTAAAAAATTTAAATTAATTTGGAGCCATTAATTCGAGTTTTAAATTTTGTCTTGCAAAGATTTGTTGGAATTGAAAATTTATGTGTTGTAGTTTACACAATCCAAGTGTCCAAGTAAACTTTCAAGGAATTTTATCCATTTATGAAATAAAAAATACAATTTTAAAAATGAAAAGTTACACATGCTTTATGCATAAATAGAACTAATATAGATCCATTTTGAAGATGATTAAATATATTGAGGTGCATATTTTTTTTCAATTTTTCACTTTAAAATAGGTCCCATAAGTTATCTTTAGCCTTGTGGACGTTAAAATTTTCTTTATTTCTCTCATATTTCAAGAAATAATTATTGTTTTCTTACTTCTTTCTCATCTTTCAAGAGGTAATGATGGTTTCCTTTGCACAGCTCGTCCCACAATAAGGGGTGACCATGTAATTTAATTGTAGATAAGAAGTCTTTATGTCAATGATGGGCCAGAGGGGTTAAATTTGATGGGTACCACTACCCATCATAGAATATTTTTATGATGATATTATCTTTAAATGACCCTTCATATCACTTTTAATATTTCCTTTTACCAGTTTCATCTTAGTTAAAAGCAAAAAAAACACAATGTATAGTTGCAAATTTATGATGATATTATTTTTAAACGACCCTTCATATCAATTTTAATATTTCCTTTTACTAGTTTCATCTAAGTTAAAAGAAAAAAAACACAATGTATACTTGCAAATATTTAAGATAAATGCAATTAAACTTGGAAGATTTTAGGGTGAAAAGCAACATGCCATTGCTAAAAATAAATTTTCAAAGTCTCATTTTTAATTACATTTATTTTTCACAAAATAAAACATTCTAGTTTAAATTTCAATAAAATTTTGCTAAGATGATGTTTAACCTCTGTATATTATATATCATCAATAAAGGTCTTCAAATGAAAGTATATGTTAGTTGAACTTACTGAAGTTAAGATGGATCCTTTCCTAGAGAATAGTTTGCTACTCATGAGGCTCAGTTAAAGGAGGAGCCTGGCCAGGAATTCCATGGAGGGAAAATATTCCATGAAATCGAACATTCTGAGAAAATTACAAGAAGGTTTTGTTAAAAAAATTCTACCCTCAAGTTATCGGAATTTTCATGTATGAATTATTCAAATATATTAAAATATATTCAAAATTACCCGAGTTTAGGTGAAGTCTCCACTTGAGAAAAGTCTAGTAATCGTGACTCAAACGTTATAGGGTTGGGACAATAGTCCAAGTGATTTTTAATTTGAAGCATTGATCAAATATCTAAACAAAAAGTGATAACATAAAAATACTAATCAAGACTTTATTAAATTAGGGGTATACATGTTCACTCACCAAATACATATTGATAGACTTGATGAAGAAATTGGAATATAAATAATCTCACTAAGATATAAATCACTCACATAAAGATAACAACTATTTATATAAACATCACACAATCCATAATGTCAATTGCCCTATTATCTTTAAATCTCTAGCTTAATGGGGAAATGAATTATCTACCACTCCTAACAATATTTTAAAATAAAATGTATAACATAGAAAACATAAAGATCTGGATTTATAAAGGAACGCAACATAATACACATATAACCATAAATATAAAGATGCAACGGAAATAACACTTCATTTCATTAATATCAAAGAGCTGAAATTTGCTTACAGACAGAATGGAAATTAACTAGCTAGGGCACTGGTAGCTTATCTATGAGAAGAGATGTGGTGGCTACAGGCCTCTAAGCTGAGTTAAAATGAGGCTCAAGGGCCTATTTATTATTTATAAATAATGGAAAACCCTAAACATCCAAAACCCTAACCCTAGGAGATGAAGCGCCAAAACTATGGGCCCCGTTGGGTAAATTGGTGTTTCAACTTCTCGGGGACGTAAATTTGGCATACGATCTCTGTTTGACATGAAACATACCTCGTTAGAAAGATCTATCCAAGGAATACAAATTTTTATGTGAGCAACATCGATCCATGGACCCATGTTGCTCCTGGTTTTCCCAAAATGTCATTTAGGGCCTCAAAATGGCTCCAAAAGTTCAGGGCCCGAACAAATGCTAAACATAGTAAGTTGTGGCGAAACTGAAAAATTGAAAGAGACAATGGTGGGGCCCCAAGTGGAATAGGTGGGTGGCCACCAATATCCACCTGGATCATTCCTCCCCCCTTAGGAAGAAATGGTTGAGTTCCTCCATGAGATGAGGAAACTTCTGCTAAACTTGGTCCCTGGTGAACCACTTGGCTTGGTGCAGGAGTTGGTAAGCTTTGACAACCCGAAACAGTTGGATCTTCTGTTGGCGAGTGTTCTTGATTTGTATGTCCATGATACAATCTGTGGTGGCATGTTCCATGCAGTCTGGGTTTAACTCTTTTGGTGTGAGTTCTTCTGCAATGTCAGAGGTGTCTAGTAGAGGTGGTAAGTAGGGACGAAGGTGGTCTACATTGAATACTGGGTGCTAGGGAATGGTGGAATACTGATCTCGAAGGCATTTTTCCCTACAACCTTGGTGATGGTGTACAACCCATATCGGAGCGGTTGAAACTTGCAGTGGGGTCCAATGAGGTGCTCCTTCAGCAAATGTAGCCGCACTTTGTCCCCCATCTAAAATTTGTGTGGCACCCGATGTTGATCATGTCATTGATTGTACTTAGCATTAGCTCTATCTAATATGTCATAAACCTATTGGCAGATGTGCTGCATGCACTCAACGAAATTGTTCGCTTTGTCAACTTCAGACTAGACATGAGATGAATCAGCCTGAGTAGCCACAAATGGCATGGCTACATCAATGGGACGTAGTGGCTGGAATCCCAAGCCCACCTGGAAGGGGTTGTGGCCGGTTGAGTTTTGGAGAGCCTGGTTATAACTATGTTGTAAATAGGGGAGGATCTCATCCCATGTGTGTGGATGCTTTGAATTGTACATGCGCAGAATGTGCACAATCATCCTGTTGACGACCTATGTATGGCCATCAGTGTGGGGATGGAAATTTGTGGACTTGGTGAGCTTGGTGTCCAACATTGACCAGAGGCTGGACTAAAATTTGGTGAGGAACCTACTGTCGTGATCTGATATGACAGACTATGGGATCCAAAAGTGCACCCACACTCATTCAAAGAAGAGTTTAGTAGTGGCTTCTACTGTGAAATTATTCTTGCAGGCCGCCATAATGGCCATCTTAAAGAATATGTCGATGACCACGAAAACACAGTCATTTCAGTAGAAGGAAGGCCCAACATGTAATTCAGGGTGATGGATTACCAAGGTTGACTAGGGGTAGGTAGTGGAGTATAGAGGCCTTGATTTTTGATGGTTAGTTTGGCAATGGCGCAAGTAATGCAGGATTTGATGTACTTCCCGACATCTTGTCGAAGGTTCAGCCAATAGAAATGATTCTGCAGTACTGCCACTGATTTATCAACTGAAAAATGCCCAGCGACTCGATTGTAGTGCGCTTCCCATATCATCTTGGCATGCTCACTTGAAGGAACGAAAAAGTGTCCCAGGTGACATAATAGTGCACCTTGGAGGTGAAAATTTGGAACTTCCATAGCCCCCAAGAGTGCCTTGTATGTGTGGCTAAATTCTAGATCGCTCTTGTAGAGAAACATCCAATCAGAAGTCTCGTGCCCATAATAATTGAGAATAGTGGTTATGGCCACGATCAATGGTCAATTGAGGAAGTATGCAACATTATTGGTGCTACCCTTCTTGTACTTGATTTTCAAACGAAATTGTTGCAGATATGTGGACCACTTCTGATGGCAATCATTCTGCAACTTCCCTTGTGTCTGTATGAACTGTATGGTTCGGTGGTCTGTGTGGATGATTTTTTCCTTCCCCAAAATGTAATGCCTCCATTATCGACAGGCCTGCACAATGGAATAAATTTCTTTGTCATAAGTGGGATACTTGCGAACTATGTCGGACAATGTCTCACTGTGATATTCCAATGGATGCCCCTGTTGAGTAAGAACTGTCCCAATAGCATAGTTAGAGGCATCTATCTCGATCTCAAATGGTTTTTGCAAGTCTGGTAATGTGAGCACTGGGGCAGAACAAAAGCAATGTTTCAATTCTACAATCTCCTTCTGTTGAGATTCTGACCAAAAGAATTTTTCTTTCGCTCCTCCCTTGGTTACTTGACTCAAGGGCCAAGTGATATGAGAGAATCCCAACACGAACCTGCGGTAGAAATTAGCAATGCCCAGAAAGCTGTGAATCTCTGTTAGAGTGGTTGGGGCTGGCCAATCCCGAATGACTTGGATCTTGGCTGGATCCACATGTACCCCCCTTTCATCAATAATGTATCCCAGATATTGACCCTGGTTCATGCCGAAAGTGAACTTCTCCAAATTTGTACACAATTTATGTTGTCGTAGTGTTGGAGGACTTCTTGGATGTGGTGGAGGTGCTCTTCCCAAGTCTGGCTAAATATCAGAATGTCATCCAAGTACACCACTACAAATGAGTTGGTGACTAGACACAAGATGTCATCCATCAGCCTCATGAAGGTTGCGGGAGCATTCATCAACCCAAAAGGCATGAAAAACCATTTGAAAAGGCCCTCCTTGGCTTTGAAGGCAATCTTCCACACATTAGAGGGTTTGATTGGTACCTGGTGAAACCCAGACTTCAAGTCGATCTTGTTGCAATATTTTGTCCCTTTGAGTTGGTCTAGAAGGTCATAAATCCGTGGGATCGAGTACCTATTCCGGACAGTGATCTTGTTCAACACCTGATAGTCAATACAGAGTCTCTAAGTCCCATCCTTCTTATGTACCAACATGATTGGGCTCCCACAGGGCGATGAGCTTGGCCGAATGTGACCTTTCTACAACAACTCCTCAATTTTCCTCTTGATTTCATCATTCTCCAGAACATAGAGCCTATAGATTGGTCCATTGGGTAGTGGTGCACCTGGGGTCAGGTCAATGGGGTGCTTGACCTGATAGTGTAGAGGCACCCCTATGGGTGAGGTGAAGATGTCCCCGTACTCCTCCACAAACTTGTCCATTTGTTGTTGACGTGCAGAGGATCCATGTCTGGAGGTCGTGACCACATTCTTCTTCTTGCCCTGGAGGCAGATCATTAGGAAAAAAAAATTTCCTGGTTTGGGAAATGAGCTTACTATATTTTTTTGCAGTTACCAAAGAGATAGTGGGAGGTGGTGGTACCTTTGGTATCTTGTACAACTTATTTCCCAAAGTAAAAATAACAGCACGAGGCTTGGACTCATACACAACATGTCGTTTCCACAAGTATGGTTGGCCTATTAATACATTAGAAACATCAATAGCAGCAATGTCACACAATACCTCATCTGTGAAGGGCTTGATGCTATAGGGAAGGTGGCACTACTGGCTGACGCAGAGATCCCGTCCTTGGTGAAGCCACCCGATGGTGTATGGTTGTGTGTGCGCTATGGTGGGCAAGCCCAACTGCTTTACGACATCTACTGAAATGAGGTTCTTTTGGCTCCCATTGTAGACAATGAACTGTAGAGGGGAACCCTTTGAGCACATCTTGGAGTGGAAGAGACGCTCTGCCTCCTCTGGATATTATAGTTCCTCTTTCTGGATCTTCGCAGTGGCAACAGTGGCATTGGGCTCCACATCAATAATTTTCTTCCCTTTTTCATTCCCCTTATCAGGTTCTAATTTAGAGTCGGAGCATGCATCTGATTCAGAGGCCCTCATCTCAGCCACCAGCGACTACTTGGCTCGACACTCACTTCTGTTGTGAGTGGAGCTCTTATGGAACTCACACCACTTTCCCGTGTCCTTCTTTGGCTTCATAGTGTTGTTCTTTGCTTGTGGCTTTGGCTGGTTGTCTTGGGCCGCAATGCCTTTGATTTTTCCTTTGTTCTGCAGTTTCGGGGCACATTTCCCTTGATTTTGATTCACAGATCCAAAGTCTTGCTTCTTCTGTTTGAATTTTTTTCTCAATCTTGGCAGCATACCAGTATGTCGTACCAAGCCAGGAGATGTCGAGGAACTCCATTTCCTCCTTAATGTATCTGTGCAAACAACTGTGGTACTTTAGCACCAAATGTTTCTCTGAATCTTTGATACCCAAATTTTTGCGGAGGGTATGGAACAGATTCGTCAGCTCATAAACATCTTGATCCCTTTGTTTCCGTAGTGTGGTCCATTGTATGTACCTATCCTCATAGCTCCCCACGAGATGGTATTATTCCTTGATGGCATCACGAAAATAATTCCAAGTGGGTACAAGTAAGAACTATGAGGGTTCTGTCTTGTCCTTTTTATCCCAATAGGTTTCCCACCAGTCCTTGACATGGGGGGTAGCTTTGAGGAGTGAAAAAATAATCTTCTCCCGCTCGGAAAATTCATGAACCGAGAAATATCCTTCTAATAGATTAAACCATTTATCTACGACATCTGCATCTATTTGACCCTCAAATATGGGAATGTCAAATTTTACTTGTACCTTAAAGGGAGTCGCGCCTCCAAAGTGGCTGTTGGATGCAGATGTGTCGCCGGTGGGCAGTTGTTGAAGGATCTGGGAAAAGTTATCCATCATCGCGTTCCATTGTTTTTCGAGGGCCTCCTCGAGCAATATTTTGATAGGATGTCCTGCTCCCTCATCATTCTTTTCATCCCCCATGGGTGTATGTCGGGGTTTGAGGTTGATCTTGCAAAGGTTCCACCAGATCAAGCCCTAACTCCTTATACCTCGACCTCGTTGGGGACATGCAAAGAAGGATTGAGAAAAAGCAGACCACTTTGATACCACTGAACATGATTTATGCAGGAACGCAGCAGAATACACATATAACCATAAACACAAAGATGTAGCAGAAATAACACTTCATTTCATTAATATCAAAGAACTAAAATTTTCTTACAGACAATGGAAATAAACTAGCTAGGGCGCTAGTAGATGTGGCAGCTACAGGCCTCTGAACTGAGTTACAATGAAGCTCAAGGGCCTATTTATTATTTAGAAACAATGGAAAACCCTAAACATCCAAAACCCTAACCCTAGGAGATGAAGCACCAAAACTATGGGCTCCGTTTGCGTAAATTGGTGTTTCAACTTCCCGGGGACATAACTTTGGCATACGATCTCTTTTTGACGCGAACCACACCTAGTTAGAAAGATCTATCCAGGAGTACAAATTTTGATGTGAGCAACATTAGTCCATGGACCCATGTTGCTCCCAGTTTTCCCAAAAAACATCATTTAGGGCCTCAAAACAGCTCCAGAAGTTCAGGACCCAAAAAAATGCTAAAAATAGTAAGTTGTGCCGAAACTGAAAAACTAAAAGAGACAATGGTGGGGCCCCAAGTGAAATAGGCGGGTGGCCACCAATATCCACCTCGATCACATACCCACTTCTAAATCCTCATCTAGGAATGGATAACAAAAAACATACCCACTTCTAAAGCATCATCTAGGCTTACAAAATGTGACCAGCGTAAATCCATTTTAGCTTTGGATCCACCAAGCTTCAAAAGGGTTCAAATTTCTTTTCACTGAGTGAAAAGAGGTTTGCCTCACAAGCTATTTGGTATCTCTCTTGGGCTTGGTAGATCATGGGTTAAGATGGATATAGCTTGGTTTAATTTTACCCTTTAAATATGTTATGTTCCACATGAATACCATGGGTTGTCATACCATGTGTCAATACCATGGGTGAATACCATGAAATCATTTTATTTTAATATATATTTTTTTTTATCAAGTAAAAAATAATTCACGTAATGTGATTTTTATTTTTAGGGATAAACAACACATTAAATTACATTACAACCAACCTAGATCCATCTTAAATCCTGAGCTATCAAGGGCCCAAAGGGATCAAATCTCTTGAGATGTAAACCTCTTTAGAGTGAAAGGAGATTTGATCCAGTAGATTCAGAGTTAAGATGGATATAAGTTGTTTTAATCCCCCCCTTTAAATATTCTATATTCCACATGAATATCATGGGTTTTCATACCATGGGTCAATACCATGAAGTTATTTTTATTTTAACTTTATTTTTCTATAAATTTAATTTTACATTGACCAAATAAAAATGTTTTCACATAGAGCTATTTTTAATTTCATTTTATTTTCACTCAGTTCAAAAATAAATAATTTTACTAAAAAATTAAAAATTATTATATTAAATAATATTTTAATCTTTTTTAAAATACAAATATTACACCTTAAAATATTATATTCAAAATGTAGAGTACAAAAACTATCTATGGTAAATTGACTATTTCACTTTAACCTTATTTTAGTTTATAACCTTATTTTATTTAGTTGTAATCTTAATTTTAATTTTATTTTCATGTAATTTGATTAAGTCACTCTATTAAGTCACAAGTTATCGAGAATGTACCAAAACACAGTGCATTGGGCGTTGTTGATGGTAAGAACTTCCCACACACAAAATAAGGTATGGTGAAGTAGGGGTTACGCAAAAAGTAGGGTGTGAGAAGACCACATATCCTAGTATCAACGATATATATATATATATTGAAACTTATGCTTTTTTTTATATACTCGTCATTTTGACATTTTTCAAAATTATTTGCAAGTTAACCTTGACGTGTTTGTTTTAGAATAAACTGTATTTAATGGTAAAAAGTGGAAAACCTGGTACATGGGCATCAAATTTAACCCGTGATGATGGTCATTCATTAAAAAAAAAAAAAATACTCAATAATTTCTCAGGTTGAACACTATTTAAGGTGATACTTTATCGTAATTAATTAAAGAAATTTTGTTTGGGAGTTATCTTAAGAATCCCCAAAGCCATTATTTCTATACGAACTTTACCAACTTTATCCTAATTAATTAAAGCAATTTTGAGTGGGAGTAATCTTAAGTGTCCCCAAAGCCATAATTTAAACCAATAAATATCCAACTATTGCATTTATGAATTTGGGGTTTTTTTTTATGTTTCACTTTTAGTTGGGCCTGTGTATCTTTTTTTGGTAATTGGTGTTGAAATTTTATGTGTCACGTGTATTTGTGTGTGTGTGTGTGTGTCTATATATATATATATATATATATATATATATATATATATATATATTCTTCTTACTACATAAGAATATATACACATGCACTTATTTATTCCTTCATGGTGAAATGTTTATCAACAATTGTAGTGCATTTTAGAGTTTTTTAGGTTGCACTGACTTTTAAAAAATTTAAAAATTATATTCGTACCATGTGGCTCCCCACCCACCAATCATTATTATATATAACATTAATTTATATCTAAGAAAAATTTATTTAGAAAAATGGTCGATTACTTTTAATAAATTTAAAAATTTATATTAGTGACATGATGCTCTCACCCTCCAATTTCATAGGGATTTGAGATTATTCCAATTCTAATAAGTTCTTCATTATTTTTTATAACATTCATTTTATATATAATCAAATTTTATTTAGAATATGGTCCATTTTACAATAAGATGTGTACTTTTTTTCCCTTAAGTTAGAGTTGACCTAAATCAAAACAACAAATATTAATACTATATTTACTTTATTAATATAACTTATATATATATATATATATATATATATATTTAATAATATTAATAAATGTTGTTGGTTTACTCTACTGACATTATTTTCAAAAAATTGAAAAATGAAAACCACCAACTACATTTTCAAATAGTTGAAAAATTAAACCCACCAACCACATTAAATAAATATGGTTGTTGATACTTAATATCTACTCTCATAATATTGTATGACATATGTTGTTCTTGGCTAAATCATGCTTTTCCAATCAGCCCACCAACCACATTAAATAAATGTGGTTGGTGATACTTAATATTTATTCTCATAATCCCACATTAAATAAATGTGGTTGGTGGTACTTAATATTTACTCTCATAATCCTATATGATAGATGTTTCTCACCTGGCTAACTCATTTCTTTCCAATCATACCACTATTTCAAAATATTATCTACATATTATATCCAAGCTATAACATGCAAGGTAATGAGGAGAAACATTACTATAGGTGTTTCTCACTTGGATAAATCATTTTTTTCCACTAATACCACTATTTCAAAATCTTATATACATATCATATCCAAGCTATAATATGCAAGGTAATGAGGAGAAACATTACCATATTTTCTTGTGGGCTCTAGCGCACAAAAAATGTAATTGCACAAAATAAATGATTAAAATGGGTGTGTTGATAATGAAATTAAATAAAGATCATATTTCACTGGAGTGACCTTCCGATTCAGTAATTGTGCAATCAACATAAATAAGGGGGTTTGTTTTAGAATTCTAGCTATCTCATTTTAAAAAATTTAAATTAATTTGCACCCATTAATTCCAGTTTTGAGTTTAAATTTAAATTTTCTCGAGTAAATATTTTTTGGAATTGCAAATTTGTGTGTTGTAGTTTACACAATCCAAGTGTCCGCGTAAACTTTCAAGGCATTTTATCCATTTATGAAATCAAAAATAATATTTTAAAATTGAAACGTTGCACATGTTTTATGCATATATAGAACCATTATAGATCCATTTTGAAGATGATTAAATCTGTTGAGGTCTATATTTTTTTTTCAATTTTTTCACTTTAAAATAGGTCCAATAGGCTATCTTTAGCCTTGTGGATGTTAAAATTTTATTTCTTTCTTTCTCAGCTCTCTAGAAATAATTAGTGTTTCCTTATTTCTTTCTCATGTCTCGAGAAGTAATTAGGGTTTACGGTTTCCTTTGCACATTTTGTCCCATAATAACTAGTGACCATGTAAGTTAATTGTAGTTAAGAAGTATATATTTCAATGATGGCCATTTCTAAACAAAAAAATCACCCAATAATGTCTTAGGTTGAACACGATTTAAGGTGATAATTTATCGTAATTAATTAAAGCAATTTTGTGTGGGAGTTACCTTAAGAATCCCCAAAGCCATAATTTATATATGAACTTGACCAAATTTATCATAATTAACTAAAGAAATTTTGTGTGGGATTTATCTTAAGAATCCCCAAAGCCATAATTTGTATACAAACCCAAAATTTAGATATTTTGTGTTGTATAAAAAAATTTGGTTAAGTTATAATGTAACTTTAAATTGGTTGAAAAACAAATTGGGCCAATTTAATTTTTCAATTAATCAAATCTTTAAAAATATAAAATTTAATGTAAAGCTTATCATATTTATTAAAACACACCATGCAGAAAACGACTTATTTAAATGAAATTTAATTTGGGTCTTCGTTCCTTACTACATCATAGGTATGATGGATTTTGAACATGAAGTTGCATAACCACATCCTAAAAATGAATATATTTAGTTTTTATATATGATATATAAATAAATATTACTAAATCATTACCATCCCCATAATAATTATTGATAAGAATTCATAACTGGTTAATTTCAACCTCCAAGCCACCCACTCTGAGAACATGGGTGCCTTGATCTTTGTCAACACAACATTAAAACCAAGAAATATCCAACTATTGCATTTATGAATTTGGGGCTTTTTTTTTGTATGTTTTTTTTGTTTATGTTACACTTTTAGCTGGTCATGTGTATCATTTTGTGGTGATTGATGTTCAAATTTTGTGTCATTTAGGTCATATATATATATATATATATATATATTCTTTTTTTGTGTATAAGCATATATACACATGTACTTATTTATTTATGTAAACTTATGCCTTCATGGTGAAATGTTTATCAACAATTGTAGTTCATTACAAATTTTGTTAGGTTGGATTAACTTTTAATAAATTTAAAAATTATATCCGTACCATGTGGCTCCCCACCCACCAATTTCCATGGATTTGAGTCTATTCCAATTCTAATAAGTTCCTCCATGATAAGTTTCTCATTATTGTTTATAGCATTAATTTATATATAAGAAACTTTTATTTAGAAAAATGGTCCATTACTTTTAATAAATTAAAAATTTATATTAGTGACAGGTTGCTCCCACCCACCAATTTCATAGGGATTTGAGATTATTCCATTTATAATAAGTTCTTCATTATTATTTATAACATTCATTTACATATAAGAAAATTTTATTTAGAAAATGGTCTATTTTACAATAAGATATGTATTTTTTTCTTAAGTTAAAGTTGACCTATGTCAAAACAACAAATATTAATATTATATTCATTTTATTAAGATAACCTATTTAATATATTGTAATTTTTTTAAAATAATAATATCAATAAATGTTTATTGTTTACCCTATTGACATTATTTTCAAAAAGTTTAAAATTGAAAAACATCAAGTACATTTTCAAAAAGTTGAAAAATGAAAACCACCAACTACATTTTCAAAAAGTTGAAAAATGAAACCCACCAACCACATTAAATAAATATGGTTGGTGATACTTAATAGTTACTATCAGAAGCCTATCTCACAGATCTTTCTCACCTGGCTAAATCAATTTTTTCCCATTCATACCACTATGTCAAAATCTTATCTACATATTATATCCAAGTTATAACATGCAAGGTAATGAGGAAAAACATTATAATAGGTGTTGCTCACCTTTCTAAATCATTTTTTTTCCAATAATACCACTATGTAAAAATATTATATACATATTATATCCAAGCTATAACATGCAACGTAATGAGGAGAAACATTACAATGCGTTTGTTGATAAAGAAATTAAATAAAGAGAATCATTCATTGGGGTGACCTTATGATTCAAGTATATTGTGAAATCAACATAAAGAAGGGGGTTTGTTTTATAATTTTAGCTATCTCCTTTTAAAAAATTAAATTAAATTGGAGCCATTAATTCTAGTTTTAAATTTTGTCTAGCAAAGATTTGTTGGAATTGCAAATTTATGTGTTGTAGTTTAGACAATCCAAGTGTCCAAGCAAACTTTCAAGGAATTTTATCCATTTATGAAATCAAAAGCATAATTTTAAAACTGAAAAGTTACACATGCTTTATGCATACATAGAACCAATACAGATCCATTTTGACAATGATTAAATCTCTTGAGGTATATACCTTTTTTCAAGTTTTTCAATTTAAATTAGGTCCCATAGGTTATATTTAGCCTTGTGGACATTAAAATTTTCTTTATTTCTTTCTTTCTCATCTTTCCAGAAATAATTATTGTTTCCTTCTTTCTTTCTCATATTTCCAAAAGCAATTTTACTTTGCACAACTCATCCCACAATAACGAGTGACCATGTAAGTTAATTGTATTTAAGAAGTCTTTACGTCAATGATGGCCATTCCTAAAAAAAAGGACACCCAATAATGTCTTAGGTTGAACGCGATTTAAGGTAATACTCTATTGTAATTAATTAAAGAAATTTTGTGTGGGAGTTATCTTAAGGATCCCCAAAGCCATAATTTCTATAAGAACCAAAAATTTAGATATTTTCTGTTATATAAAAAAATTAGCTAGGTTATGATCTAGCTTTAAATTGGTTGAAAAATAATGTTGAACCAATTTAATTTTTCAATTAAAAAAATCTTTAAAATTACATAATTTAATGTAAATCTTATCATATTTATTAAAACACACCATGCAGAAAATGACTTGTTTAAATGAAATTTAATATAAGGTGTTTGTTCCCCACTACATCATAGGTATGATGGATTTTGAATATGAAGCTCCATAACCACATCCTAAAAATGAATATATTTAGTTTTTATTTATGATATATAAATAGATATTATTAAATCATTACCATACACCTACTAATTATTGCTATGAATTCATAACTGGTTAATGTGGACCTCCAAGTGACCCACTTTGAGAACAAGGGTGCCTTGATATTTGGCTGGCCACGTGTATCTTTTTGCGGTGATTGGTGTTCAAATTTTATGTGTTATTTTAGGTCATATATGCACTTATTTATGCATGCAAACTTATGCCTTCATGGTGAAATGTTTATAAAAAATTGTAGTTTATTACAAAGTTTTTTAGGTTTCATTGACTTTTAATAAATTTAAAAATTATATTTGTGCCATGTGGCTCCCCACCCACCAATTTCCTAGGGATTTGAGACTATTCCAATTCTAATAAGTTCTTCATTATTATTTATAAAATTCATTTATATATAAGAAAGTTTTATTTAGAAAATAGCCCATTTTACAATAATATGTGTAATTTTTTTTCTGAAGTTAAAGTTGACCTATGTCAAAACAACAAATATTAAATTTTATATTCATTTTATTAATATAGCCTACTTAATATATTATAATTTTTTTAATAATAATATTAATAAATGTTGTTTGTCTACCCTATTGACATTATTTTGAAAAAGTTGAAAAATTAAAGCCATCAACTACATTTTCAAAAAGCTAAAAAATGAAAACCACAAACTACATTTTCAAAAAGTTGAAAAATGAAATGCACCAACCACATTAAATAAATATGGTTGGTGATACTTAATATTTACTCAGAAGCTTGTCTAATAAATGGCTTGTCTAATAAATGTTGTTGAACTGGCTAAATCATTTTTTTCCAATCATACCACTATGTCAAACTCTTATCTACATATTATATCCAAGCTATAACATGCAAGGTAATGAGGAGAAACATTACCATAGGTGTTTTTTTTTCCAAAGAAAAAAATCAAACCATATATTAAGTCATAGAAAGTTACATAGTATATGCATGACGCATTCCAAAGAACTGTATTTTCCCCTTTTTTGAGGAGGGGTAATGGAGTTATTGCTAATGATAATTGAGGTACATCAATCCTCTCAGCCATTTCACACAAGGTAAAAGCAAAAATGTATTTTTTCACCCCTCGGGCTTCCCAAATTAGGAAAGTAACTTCTGAAACAACGATGATTACCATAGATGTTTCTCACCTAGCTAAATCAATTTTTTTCCAATAATACTACTATGTAAAAATCTTATATACATATTATAGCCAACCTATAGTATGAAAGGTAATGAGGAGAAACATTACCATATGTCCTCGTGGGAACTGGGGCACAAAAAAAGTAATTACACAATAAATTATTGAAGTGCCTGTGTTGATAATGAAATTAAATAAAGAAAATCATTCAAGTAAACTTTCAAGGAATTTTATCCATTTATGAAATCAAAAATACAATTTAAAAAATGAAAAGTTACACATGCTTTATGCATATATAGAACCAATATAGATCCATTTTGAAGATGATTAAATCTCTTGAGGTGTGAATGACAATGTAATTTAATTGTATTTAATAAGTCTTTATGTCAATGATGGCCATTCCTAAAAAAAAAAAATACACTAAGCCTCTTATAACCCTAATTAAATAATACACTAAAAAAATAAATAAGAAATTAAGAAAGTAAAAAAGAAAATGTACTAAAAAAAATCTAGGATCGTAAACCTCATATACATATATAAATATCCTTGAGAACATAAACAAATTTATGTCGATAAAAAAACAACATTAACATGAAAAAAAAACCAAGATAGCATTTTTATTATAGCTCTTAAAATAAAACAAATACTTAAACTATAAAATAAATAAATTTGTAACATACACCGACGACTTCACAAGGAAATGCCAGGAGTTAAATTTTTTTTATACAAGTTACCCACGGGTAACTATCCAAATCACTATTAAATATTCCTTACTCATCATTACATAGAATGTTCACCAGTTCATAGTGTAACCTTAGAATAAGAATAGTAAGTTGCTTAGCCATTAACAAACTCCATTGTGGTACATTAACATAATACTGTATGATGTAACCTTCCACTCATTTCATTATTCATGTAGTCATCACATGCTTGACATTATGAACATCACAACAAGAAAGTAATCAAAATCATCAACTTGACACAATAATCAATCACATCATTGAACACCAATATACCCTGGAAACCCCATAGGGTGAAAACCAGCAAATGTTTAATTTTAAAATTAAACGCTCGTGAGGGTGTTCAACCCTCACTCAATGCCTTATAACAGAGACCATCCCCTAACCATCATTTATAAATCTTACAAGGAAACATACAAATATCTGGCTTGAAGCCATTACAATAAATAAGATAGAATTTACTCACTAATCTCCATATATTCATATCTTGGTGGCATGGATGTACCTACAATGAACCATCGTACATTAGATCATCTTGTAGCTCACACTCATCTGCAATAACCATAATCATTTACCTACAATGGACCATCGTACATTGGATCATCCTGCAGCTCATACTCATCAGCATGAACCATAATTATTTACCTGCCACCATGTTAAGCATAATATTCACTTTGTACAAGTCACCCTCTTGTCCTGCTAATGATGCATTCAACATACATTGATGTCAAGATTCATAAAGTATTAATCAACATTTCATAAATCTATACTAGAGAAACTTCTTCCTCTACCCATGTATATTCATGACATGAAAGTAAAATACCTTGACATTCTCCCTTTAACAACACATACTGCATATGTGCTCGTTATAAGTCATCACATTAACTAATGTTTCCCTCGCATAAGCACACATTCCTGCAGGACAATAGCTACATATCCCAATATTTTCTTTAAAAGAAACAGATACATCAGTTACGCTATTTGTGCATGCGAATTACATAAATTTAGTCAAAATAAATAACCCTTAAGCTGTTACTTTTCGTGCACGAAAGGAAATCTAACATAAAAAATGTTGTTCCCATGCTAGCAAATGCATATAGATTCCAAAAGTGTCTTCCCAAAGGAATGCTTAACACAAGAGAGCATGCAAACGCAAGTTTTCCTTCTGTAAGGCTAATGTAAATAACCACACAAATTGATTTCTTCTTTTTCAAATATTATACTAACAATACTTTCCAATGTAGTCTAACACAACATGCTATCTTTTCCCACATACAAATATGTATATTCTTTCCAACAAAAGATAATACAAATATTGCATGCCTATACATAATCTTACTCAAAATGAAACTAACATAATAGTTATGATAGCATAAGGTACTCACATATAAGTTTTCCTAAGGAAACATGATAAGTCAATATTTCCTCTATCCATGCAGAGAACATATCTCTATAACAAAATGGCTATTATTATTGCATGTGGATTTTATCATAATAGCTCCTCTTTAATGTGCGTAACACAAATTCCCTTCTTAGAGTTACACCTCATTAACTATTCTTTTCATGTAAGCATATACATAATTATTTCTCAAAATGAAGTTAATATAATTTAGTTTCTTTATGTAGTTTCTCATGCTTCCCTTTCACGAAATTATGATAGATAACCATCTTTTATGCACAAAACTAGGAAACCATAACAAGGTTAAATTAACCTTTTATACACCTAAGTCAAGAACTATCCATGCAATCTTTTCAAAAGGTTGCCCTTTTCAAGAAAGTGGAAGGCCTTTATAAAATAATAATAAGAAAATTAACCCTTTATATAGTAAACCATGCATTTAAGTCAAAATACCCAATATACAACACAAAAATAACTTGTACTTTTACCCACCAGAACATGTAACTTTTGCAAACTCTTGCAAAGGAATTAACGCAATGGAATTATATTTCACACACAAGATGAAGATATTCTTTCCAAAGAAAATCCTATAAATTATGTTATTTATGTGTATAATTTTTAGAAGGTAATTCCATAAGATATTATATTTAACCACAAAGACACATTTCCCCTTAAAAAGGGGAATCCCAACTTATTATACCTTCCAATGAAATATTTTCTCATATATATGTAATGCATCCCAAGAAGGCTGAGCAAAGTAATTATTATTCTTTACTATTTTCCCATAATCTTTTCCCAAAAACAAAGCTACATGATATATTTTTGTTTTCACCAAAACAAATATTTTATATGCACTCTTATTTTCCAAATAAGAGCTTTGATTCTTATCATTTTCCACAAGTAAAAATACATATGAAATAATTATCAAGACCGATTACTAACTTATTTGATCTTAGACATAATTATTTTAATTCCTTCCAGTAAACATTAACAAAATACTTATCTTTTAATATCTCGAAATTGTTTGTACAGGCTCTCCTACAGCGACTCCTTAGTGGCCTTGTACATGAAATATACATTGGCATCATTCACCAATGATTAATTCTTGCATTATGCGATGCTAACCAAGAGTAACAAACACACTCTTCCTCATAACACTCTTGAAAAAAAACAACCATCACCATTGTTGCTGACTATCAATGTTGGTACCGATCTTCATAGTGCATTTAACCAAGATTGTTCAATCCAGTAAATGCATCCCAAGCCCCAAAATTCATTAATAGTTTTTGTATCTGAATTATGGTTTATTTCTTGATGGTGAAAAACTAATAATTGTCTCTTTTTACCCACCAGAACATGTAAATTTTGCAAACTCTTGCAACTGAATTACCACAATGGACTTATCTTTCACACACAAGATAAAGACATTCTTTCCAAAGAATATATTGTTACCTATGTTATCTTTGTCTATAATTTTTAGAAATTAATTCCATAAGATATTATCTTCAACCACAATTAAACATATCACCTTAAAAATGGAAATCCCAATTCTTATATCTTCCCATGAAAATATCTTCTCATATATTTATTTCATCTTGATATGAGAATAAATTGGAAAATAAGCCACGTAAATAAACAATGGTGAATATGTTTCAGTCACATCCCAATAAAATAATGAAATACCCTTTTCTTTCATATATATAACTCATCCTAAAAAAAATTGAGTAAAATAATTATTGCTCTTTACTATTTTCCCATAATCCAAGGAAAATATATATGATATATTTTTTTATATATATATGCACTTCTTTCCAAGAAAATGGATTCATTAATAACCATGCAAATCCATATATTTTTTTCTCAAGATAAAACGTAATGGACATGCTTACCTCTGAAGAACGCTCATAATAAGAACTACTTCTATTATGCCATAATACTGCATAGCAAGTACCACAGCTGTCATAGTTGTATCAAAAAAGTTGGCCGCGATGTGGGATCGATGCCTCCAGAGGATCAATGCACACTCTTTACTCTTTTCATCAATGCACATTATTTTCCTGGAATGCAAATGTTGATCCTTTTCTTTTAAACCCACTGGTCTCCCTTCCATTTTCACACTCCCCTCCATCCCAGTGAATGCAGAAAATAATAGTATATATTTTGTAATGGAATACATGTTACCATTTTCTTGAAAGATACCATAGGTTAGTTTCTAACTAAATCATAACCCTAACGAACTTATGAATTAGTTTCTTTAAAACCAATCCGTTCATAATTCATGATAACTATATGATAATTAAAATAGTTCTGTAACAATTGTGAATGCCAACGGTTTTATAGGGGTGTTGCATACTCCCCCCCTTAAGAGAACATCATCCTCACTGTTATTCTCTCACTGATACGTAACCTTATACTCATGATATAATGATATAAACAACCCTAAGGGGTTCCTTCCCCTTTGGAATGAAACACTTTCTTTTGCTTAAATGCCATTAATTGAAACAATAATATTTTTATCCATTGTCATAAGCATGTATAGCTCAAAATATATTCCATTTCCATTTTTAACTACTTATCCATTATTCAATTCATAAAAATATAGAAAATTCTCTATATGAACTTACCATTACTTACCAATTACTATTGGAATAAATGATGGCTTTTACACAAGCTCTCTGAGAATGGTTGAAGAACTCAACAACACTCTATGGAAAGAGCATGTAATGTATGACTAAAAAATTCAATCACATTAGTCACATAGTTTCAATCAAATGAAATACTTGAAATTATCAAACATTCATGAAATATCAAGAGATGTTTTAAAGAGAGTACTTCCACAAGTACTTAGAGAGCACCAACCCTCTAATCAATGCATCACATGCACATTGCCTTAGCTCCTGCTAAAGACATCCACACAGTACTTCAAAAAGTACTCAGAGAGCACCTAGCTCTCTAATCTTACCGATGGTAAATCAATGCACCGTGGGCATATCCTAGCCTCTGCTAAGACATTCAAACAATTTAGTAAAAATAAATAAATGAACTTATACATTCAGTAATTCATTTTCCGAGCGTTAAGCTCCTTTCCTCTTAATATCTACATAATATATTTACACAATCATATAAAAATTCATTTTAATATAACACATAACATTTTACTTAACTTGTTTTGCTATGAGAACCACAATGTTAAACAAAATTCTCCTCCCAACCCAAGGGAGTTGGTTTCCAAAACCAAATGGAGTCATTTTCACATCCAGACAGTCATTTGACAAAAGACCATTCCAAGTCCAGTATGGATTCCTTGGCAACATCATCCCTATTCCTCTGACATCGTCCCGCCTAAGAGGAATTTTGGGCCAACTCCAATGGGCTCCAAAATCAATAGAGTTGCCTCAGGTTTTTCCCCTTCACCATATTCGCCAACACTTTTCCCTACTGAGATCATATATCTCTAGGGAGAGGAAATCTGGGCAGGTAAGTGCCATAAACCCCATAGGGTAGGCAACCACCATCAACCAAAGGCCTTCTAGCCTTTCACAATTGTTTTCAACTGTCTGGCATGTTAAATTTCTCTTTTAGTATTCTTTCCCATAGTAGATTACATAATGAACTTTCTGCACATTATACATAAAGAAAAAGAAACTTTGTGTACATCATACATCATACTTTCCCTTAACATGGGTCCAATGATATCTAGATTAACAGGAAAATTGAATAGCATACATGTGTTATACATTATTACTTCCCAAATAACACAATCATGTACATTATAACATGATACTTTATCAATCACCATTGCAATTTTCACGACACTCTTTTCACAGGTTTTTTGTTACCACTAAGCTACCCATGCTTATTATAAGCAATAATGCTAATCGTAAATATGCATTTCTTAAGCACATATTATCTTACGCAATCATTTTAATTTCCTACATAAAATGTTGTCATGAATACAATTATATACAAATATTCATTAATGTGTATGTTTCAATAATGATTAGTGTATGAGTGCAAATATTGCCAATTCCCACAATGTTCTGTTACCAACAGACTGACACATTAATTAATTACCATAATCACTTGTTCACAACTTCAAATGGCTTTAGTCAAAATCGATTTGTGCATATAACTTTCATTAGTTAGTCATTCGTAACTAATCAATGTTATTAATAATCTTAATGCATCTATGACACGACTCATTCAAAAACTAGTCATTCAATGCCACTAGTCATTATAGTCAAGTCTCACTACTTGACCCATTGTGTATTTTTAACATATGAAAGAGTTCATTCAATTTCGTTTTAAAACACTCTATCATATTATATAAGGACTTTCCTCACCTTTTGCATTCATGCATTAGTTTCATGCATCATCACTATACACATTCATTTTTTTTAAGTAGTGCATGGTAACTTTAGTTATGTTGATTAAATGTATGAGTAATATGTCATATACTCGATGTTAATAAACAACTCTCACTTTCACTAGTGAGGACTCATGTTGTTCATAAATACAACAAAGGTTTATTGTCTTTCATCCTCAAGAGGATTTCAAATTTATGAAAATATTTTTGCAACAACATTTATTACTCATTACTCTTTAATGTAGTTATAAACATGAATCATACATCTCATGTCAATAGTAGACAAATAAATATATCATTCAATATGTATATTTCTAGAATCATATATCAATCAATATGTAGATTTCTAGAATCATACCTTAACTCATGTCCATTAGTAGCATACCTCAACTTCTTTTCACTTAACAAATCCCAAAGACGTCGGTGTTGCAACCTTTAGCTTTGATACCACTTGTAACATACACCGACAACTTCACATAGAAATGCCAGGAGTTAAAAAAAAATTATACAAGTTACTCATGGGCAACTATCAAAATCAATATTAAATATTCCTTACTCATCATTACATAGAATTCTCACCAGTTCATAGTGTAAACTTAGAATAAGAATAGTAAGCTGCTTGGCCATTAACCTACTTCATTGCAGTACATTAACATAATACTATATGATGTAACCTTATACTCATTTCATTATTAATGTATTCATCACATACTTTACATTATGAACATTTTTAATATCCCGTTTTGAGGATATCTCTAAAACGCGGCAAACTCCAACCAGAGATTGACTGGGAGGGCATTTACCTGATATGTCGCCTCTAAAAGAGAATGAGATATAGAGGATATCTGGCCCTTTATAGACTCTATCTAAGAGTGATATATGAACACACCAAGTGGTATATAACTAGAACACTCAAACAATAATAGTGCAGCAGACTGTAATATCCCAAAAATGTATTTTTCAACAGATCATGCCAGAAAAACGAATTATTTAGGAGTGTGGGCTTTAGATATTATAAAAAGTGTTTAAAAACACTCAGAAACCAACTCCAAATACTTCATAAACATTTACTCAGCTTTTAGGGGCAAAAAGGTGGGGAAAAGTGAGGATTTTGGCCCTAAAATGAGTGTATAAGAAACTCTGCATAACATGATGGGTCAAGGTTCTGGAATATGTTAAATTAGGTCAATAAGTACTTCCATGGTGAATTTAAGCTCAAACAAAAGGCGTTTTACTAAGTTAAACAGTTTCTCCTTCCCGACTAGTCAATAAAAACCCTGATTTCCCATGACTTTGAGTATGCAGAATATTAATGAAGCAAGGGCAGCGTATTTTATGAAGGAATAGGATGTAAAACACTATGATAAATCAGAGAATTAGTCTAGGAATATGGCATGGGCATTAAGCTAAGCTAAACAATAGTTTTATATAGAAAAGCCCTCAAGATTGAAGTGCCGCAAGACAAGAGAATGATCCTGAAACCCTTTAGCAT
Source organism: Pinus albicaulis (assembly GCA_034641835.2). Lineage (NCBI taxonomy): Eukaryota > Viridiplantae > Streptophyta > Pinopsida > Pinales > Pinaceae > Pinus > Pinus albicaulis. The sequence continues at coordinate 157,107,179 of CM076583.1, read as the reverse complement.
TTAATAGATTTGAGACAAGAATATGAATATATAGCCAATAAAAAATTATAGCAGCAAGAGAGAGTACAAGTCTTGAGGAAACAACCTCTCAAGAGAAGAAATGGAAGCCTCAATAATACATGTACATGGTAGTGAAAGAACACTACTATTTCTGCATAAACCCAGGCTATGAAAAACACAGACTATGATAGAAAACTGCTACAGAATTATTTCAATGCAATATATGGCCCAAATAAAATAGGGGAGCAAGGCTCTAACCCTTAGAAACAGTAAAATATCAATCCTCCAAGGGATTGGATGAAATACACAAAATGGAAAAAATGTCAGAGTTGCTGGGCAGAAGCTGCAACTCAAATATGGAACTAAGTAAAGAAGGCCATAGATGATGAAAAATCTGAAGTAGACCTCCTCCAATGGATCTCCAAAGTGGAAGGTTGATCCTTACACTTGAGATCTCTTCCCCAAATCAATCCGCAACCCCTGACTGCAGATACACCATAAAAATAACGCAGTAACAAGAGGGACTGCGCAGTAGTGGAATAAAACACTTCGTCCAAGTGTCGAGATCTTCAAATAAGCTCCAAAGTCCTCCAATATGATCCTCCAAAGGAAATAAAGACTCTCCCTCTAAAAAACAAGAGAAGGAAGTGGTGTCGTAAAGTCACCATGGCAACACCCTACAACATAGTATTATGCTGCTGCAGCAATAATGTTGTCATGGAGGATGATGCTGAAAAACTAACCTTGCCGGAGCAAGCACTCGAAGTCCCCTGAGGCTAAGGGTGAGATCTCTGCACAAAGACACTCGGTTGCACTAAACATTCCTGCAGACATGCTAAATAGCCAGCGTGCTAAAGAAGACAAATTTCTAACTCAATAATCAATAACTCAAGCATGAATGAAATGAGGAGGCTCCTCCATCTTTTATAGCATTGGTTTCCCTCCAAAACCCAATGTGGACTCTCTCTCTCCTCCACATCCTCATCCTTATCTGTGTAGAAGCTTACAGAAGCTTCTAGAGTGTACATAGGCCCCCTCCTCCATGTGGTGTTGTGTCCCCACCTTGACTCCCACTTAATTCACAACGTTTTGCTACTAGGTGGATGTCTTATTTCACTTAAGTGAGTTAGACCCTCTTCACTCACTTTTTATTTATTTACAAACTATATATGGCAAACTAAACAAAATAGAATATTCCAATTAGTTGTTGCTAATTAGGAATATTACAGTCCCCCCTGGCAAAATGTTGCTTGCCCTCAAGCAACTGCCTGAACAAGTCTCCTTTCTGCAAAATGTGCTTGGGTCCCAGATGCGCCACTGAATCTTCTCTATCCTCTGCATCACCCTGATATTAATGGATCTCTCACGGTACCAGCCAACCAACAATCCTTCCAGATCCCATGCAATCATCCAAACAAAATGAGCCACCTCCCAACAAGGCAACTCCTAAAAATATCCTTCCACCTCAAGCTCCAGTAATGAAGGTGGGCTGAGAATCTAAACTTGGAAAGCATCATAGCTTACCCCATGTTTTCCTCCTCTCCACTTATGGCAAGGGTAGAGTGTATGCTGATCCTGGGCTGCAAAATTATTTCCCTCCAATGGCAAAGTGAAGGACAATCCTCCATAGAAGGTTCCTTCAACAATGAAGAACAAGCTGGCCCAAAACAATCCATCCATGAAGAATAGGAAATGGTCATCATGGAACATCCTAATGAGAGGTTTTCTGAAGGTATTACATGATTATGCATGATGCAAACAATTCCTCACAAGGATATAGCATAGTCTCATTCACTGCAACTTCAGAAAATTACATGGAAAGCAATGTCCAGGATTCATCACATCTACTAAAGGATAGTAAATGGCTGAATGTAGCAACAATAATACATGATTAGGTACTTGCCCATGGCTATAAAATGGATGAATATCAATCTTATGGCCCACTTCAAAAGAGAACAAACATTTGGTTGTGGTGGCCACATCTCCTCTTATGCTCCCATTAGAACATGTAGTGCAGAAATTGTGAGAATTTTTCCCACTCATGGACACATCCAGCTCATGTGTCTCTCTCATAATCAGGCCTCCCATAAAAATATGATCTATATCATAAAATGAAGACATGATCAGCAATAATATGAAGAGAATGACGAAGGTTTCATGTGGTGTAAGAATGTACCAACAGCTTCCCAAACAAGTACAATGCAGTTTTACAAGTTGTTGCTTGATGAAAGTACAAGGCAAAATGTTTCTCCTTACATGGTTAATCATGCATGTCTCCATATGAAACATGTTAGAGTGTATAAAATGAACATACAAGTGATGATAAAACATTTTCCCAAGGCCACAAAAGAGATGGCTGCCTCCATCATGTAGATTTTCCCAATACAACTCATGGAGCAATGTGACAAGCTTGCCCCCTTGTGAAGCAATGCATTGCATAGGAATGGCAAGAGTGTGCAAATCAATGAATGTATGTACAAAATTCTCACCATATGCTAGAAGTAAGATGGTAAATGGGTCCATACATGAGCCTTCCATAGTGTTTTGGCATGCTATGAAGAAGAATGAACCATGTGCTGCAAGAAGATAATCCTCCTCATGCTTGAAAACCCAAGTCAAGAAGAATATGCCATAGATGTCTCTATCATCATTACCTCCTCTAAGTGCAACAAATATGAAGTGATCCTAGGACCTATGGGTTATAGATCCACCATATCTCTGCTGGGCACACTTCATCCATAAGTCTCTGCTCCCAAGTGACAGTGTTGTGAGCTCATGCAAATAAGCTCTTGTCCATACAAAGCTCTGTTCTTTGACATGCTCCTTGTCAAAGACTCTTCCAATAATGATGCAACAAATGTGGAATACTTCCCAAGATGGAAGTGCTTCCCAATCATCATCAAAGACTAAGGAGATAGTGCCATCCCCTCCTCCTACAACATCATACAAAGTGTGAGAGCGAATCTGCCCTCGCTCTCCCAGAAACAAACAAGGCAACAAGACATTGTGTTTCCTCCCCATACCTCCATCATACCAATCATGTGATGAAGACACAATGAATGATATGAGTATCATATCAACACCATGCATCCATACTCTATGCTGCTCAATCATGCAAGTATCTAGCCATATTTTTCCCGTCCTCCTACTCTTAGGAAGAGTGTTTCCCAAGTGATGGCCAAACTCTTTCAAGAGTAACCAGCGCAGCCAAGCCTCCTGCTGCCCGGTATCATAGTTCTGCAAGTACAAGTGATGGCCAAACTCCTTCAAGAGTAACTAGCGCAGCTAAGCGTCCTGTTGCCCAGTATCATAGATCTGCAGGTAGCTCCCTAGCTCCTTGCTCATCATCCACATCCACTCAATCACCTGTGGAGGCCTCCTTCTTCTCCTCATCCTGGTACTCCTCCAATGAGGGCTACCATTCTCCCAAATCACATTCCTGTCTTTGCACTTCATGGGATTTTGAAATGCAAGCTCCTCAAGGATCAATGAGACCCTGTCAAGAATCAAATAGGTGGTAGGAAAAAACCTCCCATCATGATGTGTATGGCTCAAGGGATGTCCAACACAAGCATGAGAGATGTTATCCATCCTAAGATTTCCTCCATCAACTATCTGCTCTTGTGAGAAGGGAAGAAAATCATTGCATTCCATGGTGTGTCGAAGTGCATCTCCAATGAGATCTTTCCTTGAGACCTCCCTTTCATCCATAGTCTTCCAAAACCAATGAGGTCTTGGATCTGAAAGTAGAAGTTCCTCTTTGAGCTGAGAGGAGCTCATTGATAAAGTGTCATCTTGAAGGGAGAAAAGGTTTCTTACTCCAAGATGTCTACCATCAATCTTCAAATCTTCAAACCCCAACCTCCAATGTGATGTACAATCCAACAATGGCTCATGATAATGATGGTTTGATTCCTTCTTGAGTGTTTCCATGTTGCACAGCCCAATGCAACCAAGCTGCTCTTGATGTGCATTTGTAACTTCTTGTAGGGCTACAAGAGTCCCTTCTTCAAAAGTGTTGGCTGCCCCAACTGTTGATGCATGTGGTTGCTCCTCCATGAGTGGGATAGCATTATCACAAGCCTCCCCAAGAGGTGGTGTGATCTCTTCTTCTTGATGAGAATAGGAAGTGCATGGTACTTCCTCTTCTTTTTCTTCAATCTTCTTGACCTCGTCAAAGGTGGATGTATTTCTTCTAGATCTGAAAATAGATGAGAATAAACTCATCTTCTTCTTGGGCTTAGACTCACAGGGACTAGTGGATCCCTCATACATGGGAAGAGGTGACCTCCCAATGGTTTGCTTCAACTTTGAACTCTACATGCTAGAAACCCTACTGTTCCTCCTTCATCCTACCTGAGCTGACAGTAATCTCTGAAGCGCAAAGCTGCTTTGAAGTCTTCCCCCTTGGACTACCATTCTCGGAAATAATATCCAAAGGGTATATGATCATGCTGATGTGAGATCCTCATATTTTTCATAGATAAATAGCTCCATAGGCTGAGCCATAACTATGCTCTAATACCACTTTAATATCTTGTTTCAAGGATATCTCTAAAACACGACAAACTCCAACCAGAGATTGACTGGGAGGGCATTTACCGGATATGTCGCCTCTAAAAGAGAACGAGATCTGGAGGCTATCTAGCCCTTTCTAGACTCTTTATAAGAGTGATATATGAACACACCAAGTGGTATAGAACTAAAACACTCAAAAAATAATAGTGCAGCAGACTGTAATATCCCAAAAATGTATTTTTCAGCAGATCATGCCAGAAAAACGATTTCTTCAGGAATGTGGGCTTTATATATTATAAAAATTGTTTAAAAACACTCAGAAACCAACTCCAAATACTGCAGAAACCTTTACTCATCTTTTAGGGGCAAAAAGGTGGGGAAAAGTGAGGATTTTTGCACTAAAATGAGTGTATAAGAAAATATGCGTAACATGACCGGTCAAGGTTATGGAATATGTGCAATTAGGTAAAGAGGGACTTCCATGTCTAATTTCAGCTCAAAAAAAGGCGTTTTTCTAAGTTAATCAGTTCCTCCTTCCCGACTAGTCAAGAAAAACCCTGATTTCCCATGACTTTGAGTATGCAGAATTTTACTGAAGCAAAGGAAGCATATTTTCTGAAGGAATAGGATGTAAAAAACTATGATAAATCATATAATGAGCATAGTAATATGGCATGGGCATTAAGAAAAGCTAAACAACATTTTTATATAGAAAACCCCTCAAGATTGAGGTGCCGCAAGACAAGATAATGATCCCGAAACCCTTCAGCATTTAATCCAGTAGTTGTGAGACAAGAATATGAATATATAGCCAATAATAATCTATAGCAGCAAGAGAGAGTACAAGTCTCTAGGAAACAACCTCTCAAGAGAAGAAATGCAAGCCCCAATAATACATGTACATGGCAATGAAAGAACACTACTATTTTTGCATAAACCCAGGCTATGAAAAATGAAGAATATGATAGAACACTACTCCAGAATGATTTCAATACAATATATGTCCCAATTACAATAGGGGAGCAAGGCTCTAACCCTTAGAAACAGTAAAAGATCAATCCTCCAAGGGATTGGTTGAAATACACAAAATGGAAAAAATGTCGGAGTTGTTGGGCGGCAGCTGCAACTCAAATCTGGAACTAAGTAGAGAAGGCCGTAGATGATGAACAATCTGAAGTAGACCTCCTCCAATGGATCTCCAAAGTGGAAGGCTGATCCTTACACTTGAGATCTCTTCCCCAAATCAATCCGCAACCCCTCACTGCAGATACACCATAAAAATAACGCAGTAACTAGAGGGACTATGCAGTAGTGGAATAAAACACTTCGGCCAAGTGTCGAGATCTGAAAATCAGCTCCAAAGTCCTCCAATATGATCCTCCAAAGTAAATAAAGACTCTCCCTCTGAAAAACAAGAGAATGAAGTGGTGTCGTAAAGTCACCACGACAACACCCTACAACACAGTATTATGCTGCTGCAGTAATAACGTTGTCCTGGAGGATGAAGCTGAAAAACTAATCTTTCCCAAGAAGTCACTTGAAGTCCCCCAGGGCTAAGGGTGATATCTCCACACGGAGACACTCGGTTGCACTAAACAGTGCTACAAACAGGCTAAACAACCAGCGTGCTAAAGAAGACAAATGTCTCACTCAACAATCAATAACTCAAGCATGAATGAAATGAGGAGGCTCCTCCATCTTTTATAGCGTTAGTTTCCCTCCAAAAACCAATGTAGCCTTTCTCTCTCCTCCACATCCTCATCCTTATCTGCGCAGAAGCTTGCAGAAGCTTCTAGAGTGTACATAGGCCCCCTCCTCCATGTGGTGTTGGGTCCCCCCCTTGACTCCCACTTAAGACACAACATTGTGCTACTAGGTGGATGTCTTATTTCACTTAAGTGAGTTAGACCCTCTTGACCCACTTTTTATTTATTTACAAACTATAGACGACAAACTAAACAAAATAGAATATTCCAATTAGTTGTCGCTAATTAGGAATATTACAACATCACAACAAGAAAGGAATCAACATCATCAAATTTACACAATAATAAATCACATCATTGAACACCAATATACCTTTGAAACCACGTAGGGTGAAAACCATCAAATGTTTAATTTTATTATTAAACGCTCATTAGGGTGTTCAGCCCTCACTCAATGGCTTATAAGGGAGACCATCCCTTAACCATCATTTATAAATCTTACAAGAAAACATACAAATATCTAGCTTAAAGCTATTACAATAAATATGATATAATTTACTCACTAATATTCAAATATTCATATCTTGGTGGCATGGATGTACCTACAATGGACCATCGTACATTGGTTCATCCTGCAGCTCACACTCCTCTACAAGAACCATAATCACTTACCTACAATGGACCATCATACATTGGATCATCCTGCATCTCACACTCATTAGCATGAACCATAATTATTTACCTGCCACCATGTTAAGCATAATATTCCCTTTGTACAAGTCACCCTCTTGCCCTACTAATGGTGCCTTCAACATACATTGATGTCAAGATTCATAAAGTATTAATCAACCATTTCATAAATCTATACTAGAGAAACCTCTTCCTCTACCCATGTATATTCATGACATGAAAGTAAAATACCTTGGCATTTTCCCTTTAACAACACATACTGCATATGTGCTAGTTATAAGTCATCACATTAACTAATGTTTCCCTCACATAAGCATACATTCCTGCAAGACAGTAGCTACATCGCCCAATCTTTTCTTTAAAAGAAACTAATACATCAGTTACGATATCCGTGCATGCGAGTTACATAAATTTAGTCAAAATAAATAACCCTTAAGCTATTAATTTTGGTGCACGAAAGGAAATCTAACATAACAAATGTTGTTCCCATGCATGAAAATGCATATAGATTCCAAAAGAGTCTTCCCAAAGGAATGCTTAACTTTGTAAGAGTAATGTAAATAAGCACACAAATTGATTTCTTCTTTTTCAAATATTATACTAACAATACTTTCCAATGTAGTCTAACACAACATGCTATCTTTTCCCACATACAAATATGTATATTCTTTCAAACGAAAGCTAATACAAATATTGCATCCCTATGCATAATCTTACTCGAAATGAAACTAACATAATAGTTATGATAGCATAAGGTACTCGCATATAAGTTTTCCTAAGGAAACATGATAAGTCAATATTTCCTCTATCCATGCAGAGAACATATCTCTATAACAAAATGGCTAATATTTGTGCATGCAGAGCTTATCATAATAGCTCTTCTTTAATGTGCGTAACACAAATTCCCTTCCTGGAATTACACCTCATTAAATATTATTTTCATGTAAGCATGTACATAATTATTTCTGAAAATGAAGTTAATATAACTTAGTTTATTTATGTAGTTTCTCATGCTTCCCTTTCACGAAATTATGATAGATAACCATCTTTTATGCACAAAACTAGGAAACCATAACAAGGTTAACTTAGCCTTTTATACACCTAAGTCAAGAACTAGCCATGCAATCTTTTCAAAAGGTTACCCTATTCAAGAAAGTGGAAGGCCTTTATAAAATGATAATAAGAAAATTAACCCTTTATATAGTAAACCATGCATTTAAGTCAAAATACCCAATATACAGCACAAAAATAACTTGTTCTTTTAGCCACCAGAACATGTAACTTTTGCAAACTCTTGCAAAGGAATTGATGCAATGGACTTATCTTTCTCACACAAGACGAAGATATTCTTTCCAAAGAAAATCCTAAAACTTATGTTATTTATGTGTATAATTTTTAGAAGGTAATTCCATAAGATATTACATTTAACCACAAAGACACATTTCGCCTTAAAAAGGAGAATCCCAACTTATTATACCTTCCAATGAAATATTTTCTCATATATATGTAACTCATCCCAAGAAGGCTGAGCAAAGTAATTATTATTTTTTACTATTTTCCCATAATCTATTCCCAAAAACAAAGCTACATGATATATTTTTGTTTTCACCAAAACAAATATTTTATATGCACTCTTATTTTCCAAATAAGAGCTTTGATTCTTATCATTTTCCACAAGTAAAAATGCATATGAAATAATTCTCAAGACTGCTAACTGACTTATTTGATCTTAGACATAATTATTTTAATTCCTTCCACTAAAGATTAACAAAATACTTATCTTTTAATATCTGGAAATTGTTTGTACAGGATCTCCTACAGCGACTCCTTAGTGGCCATGTACATGAAATATACGTTAGCATCATTCACCAATGATTAATTCTTGCATTATGCGATGGTAACCAAGAGAAACAAACACGCTCTTCCTCATATTACTCTTGAAAAAAAAACAACCATCACCATTGTTGCTGTCGCCACTATTACTGTTGGTACTAATCTTCATAGTTCATTTAACCAGGATTTTTCAATCCAGTAAACGCATCCCAAGCCCCAAAATTCATGAATAGTTTTTCGTATCTGAATTTCGGTTTATTTCTTTACGGTGAAAAGCTAATAACCCTCTCTTTTTACCCACCAGAACATGTAACTTTTTCACTCTTGCAACTGAATTACCACAATGGACTTATCTTTCACACACAAGATAAAGACATTCTTTCCAAAGAAGATCTTGTTACTTATGTTATCTTTGTCTATAATTTTTATAAATTAATTCCATAAGATATTATCTTCAACCACAATTACACATTTAACCTTAAAAAGGGAAATCCCACATCTTATAACTTCCCATGAAAATGTCTTCTCATAAATTTATTTCATCTTGATATGAGAATAAGTTGCAAAATAAGTCACGTAAATAAACAATGGTGAATTTGTTTCAGTCACATCCCAATAAAATAATGAAATACCCTTTTCTTTCATATATATAACTCATTCTAAAAAAAAAAGAGTAATATAATTCTTACTCTTTACTATTTCCCATAATCCAAGGAAAAAAAAAAAAATATATATATATATATATATATATATATATATATATATATATATATATATATATATATATGCACTTCTTTCCAAGAAAATGGATTCATTAATAACCATGCAAATCCATATATTTTTTTCTCAAGATAAAAAGTAATGGACATGCTTACCTCTGAAGAACGCTCATAATAAGAACTTCTATTATGTCATAATACTGCATAGCAAGCCCCACAGCTGTCATAGTTGTATCAACAAAGGTGGCCACGACGTGGGATCGATGCCTCCAAAGGATCAATGCACACTCTTTACTCTTTTCATCAATGCACATTATTTTCCTAGAATGCAAATGCTGATCCTTTTCTTTTAAACCCACTGGTCTCCATTCCATTTCACACTCCCCTCCATGCCACTGAATGCAAAAAATAATAGTATATATTTTGTAATGGAATACATGTTACCATTTTCTTGAAAGAGATCATAGGTTAGTTTCTAACTAAATCATAACCCTAATGAACTTATAAATTAGTTTCTTGAAAACCAATCGATTCATAATTCATGATAACTATATGATAATTAAAATAGTTCTGTAAAAATTGTGAATGCCAACGATTTTATAGGGGTGTTGCATACTCCCCCCCTTAAGAGAACATCATCCTCGGTGTTCTTCTCTCACTGATACATAAACTTATACTCATGATATAATGATATAGACAACCCTAAGGGATTCCTTCCCCTTTGGAATGAAACACTTTCTTTTCCTTAAATGCCATTAATTGAAACAATAATATTTTTATCCATTGTCATAAGCATGTATAGCTCAAAATATATTCCATTTCCATTTTTAACTACTTATCCATTATTCAATTCATAGAAATATATAAAATTCTCTATATGAACTTACCATTACTTACCAATTACTATTGGAAGCAATGATGGCTTTTACACAAGCTCTCTGAGAATGGTTGAAGAATGCAACAACACTCCATGGAAAGAACATGTAATGTATGACTAACAAATTCAATCACATTAGTCACATAGTTTCAATCAAATGAAATACTTGCAATTATTAAACATTCATGCAATATCAAGAGATGTTTTAAAGAGAGTACTTCCACAAGTACTCAGAGAGGACCAACCCTCTAATCAATGCATCACGTGCACATTGCCTTAGCTCCTGCTAAAGACATCCACATAGTACTTCAAAAAGTACTCAGAGAGCACCTAGCTCTCTAATTTTATCAATGGTCAATCAATGCACCATGGGCATATCCTAGCCTCTGCTAAGACATTCAAACAATTTAGTAAAAATAAATAAATGAACTTATACATTCAGTAATTCATTTTCTGAGCGTTAAGCTCCTTTCCTCTTAATATATACATAATATATTCACACAATCATATAAAAATTCATTTTAATATAACACATAACATTTTACTTAACTTGTTTTTCTATGAGAACCACAATGGTAAACAAAATGCTCCTCCCAACCCAAGGGAGTTGGTTTCCACAACCAAATGGAGTCATTTTCACATCCAGACAGTCATTTGAAAAAAGACCATTTGAAATCTAGTATGGATTCCATGGCAACATCATGCATATTCCTCTGACAGTGTCCCGCCTATGAGGAATTTTGGGCCAGCTCCAACAGGCTCCAAAATCAATATAGTTGCCTCAGGTTTTTCCCCTTCATAATATTTGCCAGCACTTTTCCCTACTGAGATCATATATCTCTAGGGAGAGGAAATCCGGGCAAGTAAGTTCCATAAACCCCCTAGGGCAGGCAACCACCATCAACCCAAGGCCTTCTATCCTTTCACAATTGTTGTCAACTGTCTCGCATGTTAAATTTCTCTTTTAGTATTCTTTTCCATAGTATATTACATAATGAACTTTCTGCACATTATACATAAAGAAAAAGAAACTTTGTGTACATCATACATCATACTTTCCCTTAACATGGGTCCAATGATCTCTAGATTAACAGGAAACTCGAATAACATACATATGTTATACATTATTATTTCCCAAATAACACAATCATGTACATTACAACATGATACTTTATCAATCACCATTGCAATTTTCACGACACTCTTTTCAAAAGTTTTTTGTTTCCACTAAGCTACCCATGCTTATTATAAGCAATAATGCTAATCGTAAATATGCATTTCTTAAGCACATATTATCTTATGCAATCATTTTAATTTCCTACATAAAATGTTGTCATTCATAAAATTATATACAAATATTCATTAATGTGTATGTGTCAATAACAATTAGGTTATGAGTGCAAATATTTCCAATTCCCACAATGTTCTGTTACCAACAGATTGACACATGAGTTAATTAACATAATCACTTGTTCACAAATTTCAAATAGCTTTACTCAAAATTGATTTGTGCATATAACTTTCATTAGTTATTCGTTCGTAACTAATCAATGCTATTAATAATATTAATGCATCCATGACACGACTCATTCAAAAACTAGTCATTCAATGCCACTAGTCATTATAGTCAAGTCTCACTACTTGACCCATTGTGTATTTTTAACATCTAAAAGAGTTCATTCAATTTCATTTTAAAACAATCTATCATCTTATATAAGGACTTTCCTCACCTTTTTCATTCATGCATTAGTTTCATTCACCATCACTATACACATTCATTTTTTTTAAGTAGTGCATGGTAAATTTAGTTATGTTGATTAAATGTATGACTAATATGTCATATACCCAATGTTAATAAACAACTCTCACTTTCACTAGTGACGACTCATGTTGTTCATAAATACAACAAAGTTTTATTGTCTTTCATCCTCAAGAGGATTCCAATTTTATGAAAATAGTTTTGAACTCATTACTCTTTAATGTAGTTATAAACATGAATCATACATCTCATGTCAATAGTATACTGCTGAATATATCATTCAATATGTATATTTCTAGAATCATATATCAATCAATATGTAGATTTCTAGAATCATACCTTAACTCATGTCCATTAGTAGCATACCTCAACTTCCTTTCGCTTAACAAATCCCAAAGACGCTGGTGCTGCAACCTTTAGCTTTGATACCACTTGTAACATACACCGAAAAATTCACATGGAAATGCCAGGAGTTAAAAAAAAAATATACAAGTTACTCACAGGAAACTATCCAAATCACTATTAAATATTCCTTACTCATCATTACATAGAATGTTCACCAGTTCATAGTGTAAAATTAGAATAAGAATAGTAAGCTGCTTAGCCATTAACCTCCTTCATTGCAGTACATTAACATAATACTGTATGATGTAACCTTCCACTCATTTCATTATTCATGTAGTCATCACATACTTGACATTATGAACATCACAACAAGAAAGGAATCAACATCATCAACTTGACACAATAATAAATCACATCATTGAACACCAATATACGCACCAATATACCTTGGAAACCACGTAGGGTGAAAACCAGCAAACATTTAATTTTATTATTAAACGCTCATGAGGGTGTTCAGCCCTCACTCAATGGCTTATAAGGGATACCATCCCTTAACCATCGTTTATAAATCTTACAAGGAAACATACAAATATCTAGATTAAAGCTATTACAATAAATATGATATAATTTACTCACTAATCTACATATATTCATATCTTGGTGGCATGGATGTACCTACAATGGTCAATCGTACATTATATCATCCTGCAACTCACACTCCTCTGCAAGAACCATAATCATTTACCTACAATGGACCATCATACATTGGATCATCCTGCATCTCACACTCATCAGCATGAACCATAATTATTTACCTGCCACCATGTTAAGCATAACATTGCCTTTGTACAAGTCACCCTCTTTCCCTACTAATGATGCCTTCAACATACATTGATGTCAAGATTCATAAAGTATTAATCAACCATTTCATAAATCTATACAAGAGAAACCTCTTCCTCTACCCATGTATATTCATGACATGAAAGTAAAATACCTTGGCATTCTCCCTTTAACAACACATACTGCATATTTTCTAGTTATAAGTCATCACGTTAACTAATGTTTCCCTCGCATAAGCACATATTCCTGCAAGACAGTAGCTACATCTCCCAATCTTTTCTTTAAAAGAAACTAATACATCAGTTACGATATTCGTGCATGCGAGTTACATAAATTTAGTCAAAATAAATAACTCTTAAGCTATTACTTTTGGTGCACGAAAGGAAATCTAACATAACAAATGTTGTTCTCATGCATGAAAATGCATATAGATTCCAAAAGAGTCTTCCCAAAGGAATGCATAACTCTGTAAGACTAACGTAAATAAGCATACAAGTTCATTTCCTCTTTTTCAAAGATTATACTAACAATCCTTTCCAATGTAGTCTAACACAACATGCTATCTCTTCCCACATACAAATATGTATATTCTTTCCATAAAAAGCTAATACAAATATTGCATGCCTATGCATAATCTTACTCGAAATGAAACTAACATAATAGTTATGATAGCATAAGGTACTCGCATATAAGTTTTCCTATGGAAACATGATAAGTCAATATTTCCTCTATCCATGCAGAGAACATATCTCTATAAAAAAATGGCTATTATTTGCGCATGTAGAGCTTATCATAATAGCTCTTCTTTAATGTGCATAACACAAATTCCCTTATTGGAATTACATCTCATTAACTATTCTTTTCATGTAAGGATATACATAATTATTTCTCAAAATGAAGTTAATATAACTTAGTTTCTTTATGTAGTTTCTCATGCTTCCCTTTCACGAAATTATGATAGATAACCATCTTTTATGCACAAAACTAGGAAACCATAACAAGGTTAACTTAAAGTTTTATACACCTAAGTCAAGAACTAGCCATGCAATCTTTTCAAAAGGTTACCCTGTTCAAGAAAGTGGAAGGCCTTTATAAAATAATAATAAGAAAATTAACCCTTTATATAGTAAACCATGCATTTAATTCAAAATACCCAATATACAACACAAAAATAACTTGTTTTTTTACCCACTAGAACATGTAACTTTTGCAAACTCTTGCAAAGGAATTGACGCAATGGACTTATCTTTCACACACAAGACGAAGATATTCTTTCCAAATAAAATCCTATAACTTATGTTATTTATGTGTATACTTTTTAGAAGGTAATTCCATAAGATAATACATTTAACCACAAAGACACATTTCGCCTTAAAAAGGGGAATCCCAACTTATTATACCTTCCAATGAAATATTTTCTCATATTTATGTAACTCATCCCAAGAAGGCTGAGCAAATTAATTATTATTCTTTACTATTTTCCCATAATCTTTTTCCAAAAACAAAGCTACATAATATATTTTTGTTTTCACGAAAACAAATATTTTATCTGCACTCTTATTTTCCAAATAGGAGCTTTTATTCTTATCATTTTCCACAAGTAAAAATGCATATGAAATAATTCTCAAGACTGATAACTTACTTATTTGATCTTAGACATAATTATTTTAATTCCTTCCAGTAAAAATTAACAAAATACTTATCTTTTAATATATGGAAATTCTTTGTACAGGCTCTCCTACAATGACTCCTTAGTGGCCATGTACATGAAATATACATTGGCATCATTCACCAATGATTAATGCTTGCATTATGCGATGGTAACCAAGAGTAACAAACACGCTCTTTCTCATATTACTCTTGAATAAAAAACAACCATCACCATTGTTGTTGTCGCGACTATTACTATTGGTACTAATCTTCATAGTGCATTTAACCAGGATCGTTCAATCCATTAAATGCATCCCAAGCCCCAAAATTCATGAATATTTTTTTGTATCTGAATTTTGGTTTATTTCTTGATGGTGAAAAACTAATAACTGTCTCTTTTTACCCACCAGAACATGTAACTTTTGCAAACTCTTGCAACTAAATTACCACAATGGACTTATCTCTCACGCACAAAATAAAGACATTATTTCCAAAGAAGATCTTGTTACTTATGTTATTTCTGTCTATAATTTTTAGAAAGTAATTCCATAAGATATTATCTTCAACCACAATTACACATTTCACCTTAAAAAGGGAAATCCCACTTCTTATATCTTCCCATCAAAATATCTTCTCATATATTTATTTCATCTTGATATGAGAATAAGTTGGAAAATAAGTCACGTAAATAAATAATGGTGAATTTGTTTCAGTCACATCCCAATAAACTAATGAAATACCCTTTTCTTTCATATATATAACTCATCCTAAAAAAACATTGAGTGAAATCATTATTACTCTTTACTATTTTCCCATAATCCAAGGAAAATATATATGATATATATATTTTTTATATATATATGCACTGCTTTCCAATATAATGGATTCATTAATAACCATGCAAATCCATGCATTGTTTCTCAAGATAAAACCTAATGGACATGCTTACCTTTGAAGAACGCTCATAATAAGAACTTCTATTATGCCATAATACTGCATAGCAACTCCCACGGTGTCATAGTTGTATCAACAAAAGTGGCCACGATGTGGGATCAATGCCTCCAGAGAATCAATGAACACTCTTTACTCTTTTCACCAATGCACATTATTTTCCTGGAATGCAAATGTTGGTCCCTTTCTTTTAAACCCGCTGGTCTCTCTTCCATTTTCACACTCCCCTCCATCCCAGTGAATGCAAAAAATAATAGTATATATTTTGTAGTGTAATACGTGTTGCCATTTTCTTGAAAGAGATAATAAGTTAGTTTCTAACTAAATCATAACCCTAACTAATTTATGAATTAGTTCCTTGAAAACCAATCAATTCATAATTCATGGTAACTATATGATAATTAAAATAGTTCCTTAAAAATTGTGAATGCCAACGATTTTATAGGGGTGTTACAAAAGTAAGGAAACATATCTAATTTAAAGAACTAGAAGTCCTTGTCCAAGAATAAACTAGAAAAATAAAATATAAATGCACCCGTCTAAATGTCTAGGAGTATTTGTATTAACTAAATAACACACTCTTCACCGGATGCGGTTGATTAATGACCATCAGGGAACGTGGCACATCATGCACTTCCCGATGGATTTTGCTTGGGTAGCCCATGTGGCTCCCGGTACAGGCATTTACTCGATCCATTACTCACCACCCTGTGCGAGTTTTTACTATCTCGGACGGCTCAACCAGCTCTTGGTTATGGCGGTTATTTGCGACATGGATTGCATTTTCAGAGGCTTGACTGGTGTGGTGGACGGTTGCAGATCTCCTCCCCCTTTGCACACGATTTTCTCGCCAGGATGCGCTGAGGCAAGTGTTAAGACGAATACTGGGAGGCATTGTTTGTTAGATGCTTGTTTTGAACCGGTTCCGAATTATCACTTCTCTAACAGTCCGTGGTGTAGACTTCGTGGTCTCAGTGGTCTTGTTCCAGCTTCTTCAGCTCCGCTCAGTGGCACCCAGGATTCTCGTTCTTCCCCTGTTAGTTCTGCGTGTTTTGCTGAGCCCAGCCCTGAACCGGTCACCATGCCTCGTCTCCGTGAGTGCATGAGATGCAGATGGGGCTCAAGCCGTGGGAATTCTAATCAGAGGCGCGCGCCACCTTTTCGCAGCTTTGACCCTTCTCTGTCAGGGGATGCTGGATTTCCTGCTGTAGTGTTTGGTGTCGACTCTGTGTTTTCTCCCGTCGCTTTCACCCCCCCTTCGTCCTCCACTCATGAGTCTCCCCGTGTGGCTCCATGTCCCCTTCCACCTCCATTAGACAAACCTCTCAGCGCGCTGAGCTACGGTTTGATTGCACTTCCTGCAATGCCACCCTTACAACTTTTATAATGGTCACTCTTCGAGAAGAAGTCCCCAACATAGCCCCGCCCTGCTCTTCGACTTCGCCCCCCCCCCCCCCTCTCGGCTCCAGCTTCCCTCGAGCTGCTCCAACCTCCTCTGTTCCGCTTCCTTAGCACGAGTCCAACATGGAGACAGGGCGCACAGGTGGAGGGCACGGTCCCAGCGAAGGCCAAGCAGATAGAAGCGACATGTATGCCTGCAGAATCACCGAAGAGTCTCCCTCTCCTACTCATGGATAGTAGCTGCAAAGTCACTCAGGTTTTTTTGTTCCTTTTATGTAGAAATCATATGCTTCCTAGCTTTACTGCTCTGCTGCACATGCAGTTCACTACTTTTAGCTCTCATGTTAGTTTGTTTTCTGTAAACTTAAAACCGGTTTCCCTCTCATGGGCAGTTCATACTTTATGGTTTAAAGGACTGGTTTCCCATTCTAGGTAGTCCAGATTTTTCTTGACTTGCTTGACTATCAAGCCCAGTGCTCAAGCTTACCAAGCTGACGCTGGTGCAGTTTTGTATCAGTAATTTTACACATAATAGAATTAGTCATACTTAGAAAAAAAAAAAGACTAAATAACACACTCTTGGAGTATTACTTATCATAAGTGATAAAACCAAATTCCTTTATACATTTAAACCAAAAAAAATATAACAAATCTCAAATACATATAATCAATAAAAGTAAAAGAAAGGAGTTAAAAAAAAATGTTTATATATACATATATTTCAAAAGCTTAAAATATATAAATAATTTAAAAAAAAACATTAAATTATAAAATTTTATATACACACGGATATATATATATATACACGTCGTAAGGTTTTCTCTTTTGAAAACAAATCCCCTAGTTGTCATTATAATTGTTATGTTGAGTTGTATTTTAGAATTCAAATTTCCTTACAAGATGCATGGAAATGTTTTCGTGATTGAAATCAAATCTATGATTGGAATATTTTTCTTTCAACTAGAATGGGTTCAGAGCTATAATTTATGCACTCTTTCTTACATTTATATTGTTGATTGGAGATATTGTAGAAATGGAACATGTTGTTGGATGTTGTGTCATCCATGCTTCATGTAGATTGTTGTGTTTCGAAATAAGAAGCGCCAATGAGAAGACAAAATACCAATTAACTAAGTACACTATATAATGATTCCCATTTAAACAAAAGATGCTGATGCACAATTATTATCATAAGTTTGAATGGCTTAAGGTGTAACTTACATAAATAGCTACAAGGCTTCATTTTCCTTGGAATTTATTTTGGGTAGGGCTAACTAATGGATTTTGGGTGTGTCATGTGAAATATAGGCTTATAATGAAGTTTTATCTTTTTTTTTTATGATGTCTAGAGGAGATTTTTGTTATAAATTATCACTAGGATTGTACAATGTTGAAATATCATTTAATCAGACAATATTTCATATTCTAGTATATAAGGTTGTTGTAGAAAGATATGTATTAGATTTATGGGCTTTTGTAGACTAAAGGTGATATTTCTAAAATCATAAGAGAATTCAAAGATAGATTCCTTGATACAACCGAACCTTTTATGGATTTTTTTCTCTGTTACATTTTCTCTTCATGTGTGAAGGATTTATTGTAGAGGAAACAACAAATACTTTGGACCCTTACCTTTAGGAAAAAATTGAACCACTGGGCATGACCATATGATTTTTTCAAAGGATGTATGAAGTTATAGATGGGATGAAAGAAGATTGCTTTTACTTCTTGATAGAAAATTAAAATTTTTCATGTTGTTATATTTATAATGCAATATAAGAGGTTGGGGATGTGAGCAGATATTATGCAAGATATAAATAATATTTTTGTATAATATATCCCCCACTCCCTTTGTAAATTATTGTGCAAATATATTATACATTTATCAGTAGTTATTTTATTTGAGAAATCTTGCTATGAAGAAAGAATTAAGGCTTTGGTTGAGCTTGAGATGGGTTATAACAGGGAGAAAAAAACATACAAGAAGACTTAAATTTCGGTATGTATCATTGTGGTTTAATTTGGGAATATGATAGTATAACCATAGAACTTAGTGGACTAAAGGAATTTTTTTTTTTGCATTGGTTCCTCCCTTCAATGATATGAATACCAGTTGAAGAAGCATTGTAGAGTATTGGAGTAGTCCTAATAGTAACAATAATCGTGACACGAGAAATAAAATTGATTTGAGTTTTTCCTAGGAGGAGTTTGGAAGAAAAAATTCTTCACCATACTTAGAAGACAATATCCCCATTATATCAAAGAAACATAAAACCTTGAAGAGTATTTTTCCACTAGACAAGGATGTCAAGGCCTACATTTGGTTCAGACAACAATATCCCCGTGCCTTGGCCAAAATTCCCGTCATAGTGATTGTAATTCAATTTAATTTGTTGTTAAAGACCATAAAGTGATATTCTAGCTGGAGACCTAATGTAATTGGTTCATTACCATATTTGAACCTGCTACCTTGCAATACGAAAGAGTGGTTACTTCTATTTGGTAGACTATTTTTTGGACAATAGACTTTAAGTCTGATTGTTGATATCACCATGAGGCTAGCTAGATCTGGTGGCTTCAAGTTATAAAGTAATTTACATCTATTTTTTCCCTAATTTATACAAATTGTTTCTTAAGTATGAAATTTATGAAAATGTAACTTTCATTTAATTTTGTACAAAATGTTGTTTTAAAGTGGAAAAAAACAAATATTCATAAGGAGCAAGTCATTTTCATTTTCATTTGAATTTGTTTATTTTTTTCTTAATGTACGAAGTGTATGATAATTTTTAGTGTTCTTATGTGATTCTGATAAGTTGATAAAATGAGTTGCATTGAGTTGTGATTAGAGCAAATGAAATGATCACACTATTTTATCCACCCTTAAATTTATTTTCATAATGATTTAGGGAGGTTATGGTTTTCCTCCTTTTAACATATACCTAGGTTGTTTGAAGTGAAATATTATTTGAATATCATATTCTATTGTAGAGTATAGTTTGTTCTTCATTATGTTACGGAAAATTTGTTGTGAAAGATTTTTACAAAAGAATCATATGTAGTTTTCTATGTCCATAAAATGTTTCAAGGTTGTCATGACCTATGTTCTGGATGTTGATATTGGAATCACGTACATATGAAATTACTATTATCCATTGGTAAATTTTTGTTTTTATTAACAATGGCTTTAGAATTTTAAAAGAATGAAGAATTTTAGGGCCACATCTGTGTAGGTATGTTATTCACTAAACATGTGTAGGTATGCTATTCACTAAACATTTGTCTATAGGGCCATTGCCCACTTGGAGATAAAGCTCCCCTTTGTTATTCTCCACAATTTGAGCTTTGGTCAGGGGATAGTACTCCACCAGTAAGAGCAGTCTTCTCATCTTATTAAATTTCAAGGACATATCTCATGTTAATAAGCTCATACTTGCTACAAACACTTAAAAAAGTCAAGGAAAATTAATGGCTATAGAGATAAGATCCTTGTTCTTTGTCTTTTCACATCCAACGATAAGTTGATCTATTATATTTTTGGCACTAGTAAGATGCTTATGTGGATTTGCTAACATCGAAACCTGTAGCAAAATAGCCATTAAGGAGAGAAGTTTATAAATTGGCACCCATTTTGTATATGTGTTTCCATGAAAGTAGTGCCACATCAACATATCAAACATTCCCTATGTTGAAAATAAAATACAAAAACTTTGATAAGTTGATTTAGTGCAAGAAACCTTGATAAAATAAGGTATGCACGTAGTTTGCATGAACTACTGTTAGTAAAAGAGAAACACATCAGAAACATTTCATATGGTTTTCTTTTACTTTCATATACTATTACTTCGAAATTTAACACCTTAGTATTTTTTATATTTGATTCTTATCTTTCGTCTTTCTTTTTTTTTACCTTACTTGGGTTCTATAGATTAAGCGAGATGAACCAGTCTCATGGTTTAGCATCTATGTATAGTGACTTGTGATTTACTGGATCAATTACCAATCTGATTGGAATGCATATAATAAATTTTTCATTTTTTTATGATTCAGATATAAGAATAGGTTATATACATTTTTGGGGCCATTATTTTAAAGAAAATGTGAGGTGTGGTCTTTTCATGAAAAAAAGAAGCATTATTTTCATGGTGGTTCTTATGGATTACAATTGCTTTATTTTCAAGATAAAATAGTTTAAATGTTTTTGAATGACCTCTACACATTCAATTGCTGAATTAAAACAAGAACATGGAAGATACCTAGGGGATCAATGGTAAAGAGCAATGTGATCTTATTTATGAGCGTTCGTGTAGGCATAATCAGAAAAACTATTTAACTTGAACATAAACAACATGATTTGTAAGGATCAAGGAAGAAACATTGCAGTAACATTTCATTGTAGCATGGCCCTTTTCTTTTGTTGATATTTTTCTATCCTTCAACAATTCTCAAAGAAGCATAAATTAGTGTTATATACTATCGCCTTAGGAATTTTCCTTTGTAACATCTGATGAAATTGCTAGTTAAATTCCCTATTAAATTGTGAAAGTGGATTATATTGACTAAATTGACTAGATTTCACATATATGACAAGATTTAGAGAGTGTTATTGTACATTAAAAGTTTGGATCATAAACAACAATTAATTAAACTTTCCAAAAAAGTTTGGAATTTAAATATAATAAATAAAAAAATCCAACGTTTCCTAACTAAAAGATGTTAAAGGAGAATAAAAACATTATAAATAATCTATGTTAGTTGTAAATTCATGATATTAATTGTAGTTTTATTTGATTTCAAATATCAGAAACAAATATAGCAATAACTATGACATTTTTATTATGATAAGAATTTATAAAAATAATTTAAATATACAATAGTTATTATGTGAAATGAGAAATTCTCTTTTTGTTTCTGTTTTTGGTTTTGTTTTTGAGGTGATATATTTGTAATTAAAGTTAATAATTAAATTATTAGCAAGTGAATGATTATCTCCAGAAATAATAGAAAGATTTGGTTAATTGTCAAGTATAAGTGTTTTTTACAGGAAAAAAAAAAAATATAAAAATTGTTTAAAATCTTTGAAAAGAAACACAATATCAAATAGGAATTAGATGTACAATTGATATTGATAATAATTAGTAATGTGAAAATTGAATATTATAAGAAGAATATTTGCAAGGAGTTGAATTTTAAGCCATAATTAAGTAGTATAATTAGTACAAATGAGATATTTATTTTAAACTAATTCTTTTTTTATAAATAAATTTTCTCTCACTTAGTTTTCTTTTAATCAAATTATACCATATCTAAATATTTTTCATTTTTATTTTCTTCTGATATTATAATAAAATCAATGTATCCTCATTTTAAAATAAATTAAGAAAAACTATTAATCCACCACTCTGTATTAAAAGGAATACTATTATGATTTGATTTCCGCAAATGTTTTGTCTCATTTTAAGATATTTCCACAACTTTGTGTGTTGAAGAAGCATCCTCCATCTGTATTTAAATTTTTAACATGGAATTAGCCTGTGTTTAAAGTTTTATAAGGCAAGTGTTTTTACTGAGTTAAAAGGTGTTCTGATTTTTTTTTGCTAGGTGTATTCACCAACAAGGAGAAAGTTTTTAAACAGTGAGAAAGTATTTTTTACACACTAAAAATGGAATAAAGAAGCACAATCTTGACTAATCCACAAATGCAAAAATTACGATTATTGTGCTATAACAATGAAGACTATGTTTTCTTCACAAGACATTTGGGAATTGGTGGACAATGGTTTCCAAGAACCAGCAGATGCACTAGCATACAATGCTTTGACACAAGGAGAAAGAGATTTGTTTAAAGACAACACGAAGAAAGACTCAAAATCCCCCTTCTACATTTTTCAAGCAGTTAAATCTAGTGATAAATATTACTGATGTAAACTTTGATATAATTTTTTTGGTTAATGATGATTAGTTGCAGATAATGCAATAGAAACATCATATATTCATGATGTGATTCACTGATAAAATCCCACTTGAGTCCGTGGAAGATAAATTGTTTGCAGCAACATAGGTTAGAGAAGAAGAGACAAATACAAAGATAAAGACAAAGATAGAAACATAGATAAAGATATATAGAGATAGCGAGGGAAGCGCAACAAGAAAAATCTCTCATTGTAGAGCAAAAGGACCAGAACGAAGAAGAGACAAAAACAGAGATAGAAAAAGAGGTAGCAAAGGAAGTGCAACATAAACAAGCTCTCATTGCAAATCAAAAGGAAATAGAGACAGAGACAGAAGCAAAGAAAGAAACACAATATGAGAAAGCTCTCATTGTAGATCAGAAAGAATAAAACCAATGTGGTTTTGGAGATGTTTTTACACTTACCATTGATTTCCATTGTGCAGGAAAACAAAACGATTATGAAGAAGAGTTGAATTTCCTTGAAACATGGCTTGAAACACCCTGTCTATATGGGTCTACACAAAAGCTATATATATGAATGTTGAAGACAGCATGCATCACGAACATGTCAATGAAATTTTCAAGTATTGGAGTTTTGAAGAGATAAAATATTATTCTCATCTTATGTTGCAGCAGATTGATGATGAAAAGCACAGTGCAGAAGATAATATGTGGCAACAACCCACATACAATTCATTTATTGAAGAAGTCCAAGACATGCTTAGACAACCTGCACTAGAAAATGAAGAAACTGAGGTTTGAAGGATACAAAAAAGTGAAAAATCTGAAACAATTTAGAGCCTATAGAATCTCGAAGAAGAAAAGAAGAAAACTAAATCTAGTTGAAGTCAATTTTTTAAATGGTAAATCTATGTGAGACATAGACCAACAGATATCTTAATTAAATTTTCATGTGGCTTTAATTAAGGGGGAGTGTTGGAGAATCTAATTCAAACCACCTGATATGTGTCCAAACTGTCCATCCAAGTATCCCAATTCAGTTTTGGTTAGTACAGTTTTAAGTTGAGTTTCACTTCAATTATTTATTATTGATGTTTCCAATGTAATTTTATTTAAGTAATTCCTAATACTCAAAAGAGCAATACTTTGCTCCACTTTTTTTCAGTTTTCAATACTTATCATTTATTTTAATAAAAAACCATCATCACATAATGAAAATCTACAAACAATTAATCTTGGCTGCTGATAGCACAACCCCTGGTATTAGGTCCCGTGATGCTCTCTCACACTGACACAAAGGGAGATGGCTAACGGTATAAGCAAACAAAAGCAGAGATTGACAAACCCTTACCGACACAGCGTAAACAGAGACATAAAAGCAGAGAGCAAAAGGCCACGGCCATAAACGATAAGCTAAAGCGGGGCTGGATATGAACGTAGCATAAAATATTCTAGACCGTTGATTCACCTTCTCTTGTAGTTTGCTAGTAATTTTATTTTTTTCGAGTTGTTCAAAATTAATTAATAGTTTGGAAAAATATGTGGTCTCAATTATTTCAGGTTCTTTTATCCAATGGATAGGGTTGACATTGTCTTATAAGCCCCAATTCTCTTTGTGAGAAAAGAAACAATTATGGAAATTTTATGAAAAGTTAATTTTATGAGGAAAGTTATGGGTTGTCAAAATCTAAAATCTATAATAAATATTATGAAAAATTTAAATTATGGACTGACAAAACCAAGAATCTATTGTAATTAGAATGAGTCGAAATATTTACATAACAAAACATTATAACCTCTTGTCTATACTTAAATAATATAACCACATTCCCAAGTACCAAAAATAATACAAAAATTTAAATTATGGACTGACAAAACCAAGAATCTATTGTAATTAGAATGAGTCGAAATATTTACATAACAAAACATTATAACCTCTTGTCTATACTTAAATAATATAACCACATTCCCAAGTACCAAAAATAATACATTTATGATTAAATAAAAATTCCTTAAAAATCCATGATAAATATAATAACCACATTTAGTTTTAACATATTCATAAAAAAACATTATAACCTCTTGTCTATACCTAAATACTAAGTACCAAAAATAATATATTTATGATTAAAGAAAAATTTCTTAAAAATCCATGATTAATATAATAATGACATTTAGTTTTAACATATTTAGCATAACAACCACGTTCATAATAGTTTTGCATTCACTGAATCCTATAAAAAAACAAAATTCAAAAAATAGATAGTTGGAGTGCTTTAATTGCATTTTTTATGGTGGAAATGAATTCAATAGCATAAAAACCCTTAAGGGACCCAGAAAATTAAAATTTAACAACTATAACCCAAATTTTAAAAAATCTTTGCCTAAATTTTTCATAATCTTACCAAAACTTCTAAATTGTTATTATTTTTTTAGACTGCAACTTTAAGATATACTTAATTCGCTGCATTAAAAAAAAAAAAACTACTTGTTTTGTTTACATACTCCATTAAACCCTTCATTACTTTACAAAACACCATATTTGTTTACACACCTCTACAACAAATTCGCCCTTCATTAAAACCGTCCTTGGAACTCTTTCTATCGGTTGTGTCTGAAGAACTTTAATTCCTCGCAGATTTCTTCTTCTATGGTTTTCTATTGTTTTAGTTAATATTTTGGAATAGTTTTAGTTAATATTTTGGAATATGTTAATTGTTTTTAGTTATTTTTTTTCAAATTCTAAAATATTTAAGTGTAAATTTAGTTAATATTTTGGAATATGTTTTCAAATTCTAAAATATTTTTTAAATCTGCATTAGAATAACTTTCTAATTTATTTTTTCTAAATTAAAATCTATAATAAAAGTTTTTTAATTTTTTTTATTAAATTTTATTTAAATATGAAATTTAGTCTCCATAATGGTTGAGGATGAGAGTTACCTATCTCTTATACCATCAGAAAGGAGCATCCAGCTTAACACAGTTTTAATAATAACATGTCACTAAAAACATATTGTTCTTTCATCCAACATTATGACATATATGTCATAGACTCAACGTACATACCTACATCAACAGTGACAATATAAAAAGATTAAGAATTGGAACAACACATAGTTCTTGTGCTTGTAATTCCTTTATTCTTTTTATAAATGTCGAATATCTCTTCATTCATATCAATCATAAACCTCCAATTAAAACAGTACAAGAGTTCTGTGCCAACAAACTCTACAAGAAGTCCGGGGAATCCTCTGATGCCTGCTCCTAAAGGGAACCACTCAAAGTTATATATATATGCTAATTATATGCTTACAGATAATAATAATTTATAAAGCTTTTTTATTTAAAAAAAAAAATTGATTAGTTTAAAAATTCTATGGAAATTTATCATTATAATAAGTTTAGTTAGTTTATATGTATATAGTATCTAGTGGAATTATCAAATAGTACTCTGCAGACACAGGTGAATGGGGCATTTGAACTTCAAACATCCTCTAACATAATACTTTATTTTCATCGCCATTGTTACTTAAACTTGTACTATATTAACAATTTTAATAATTTTTTTGAGAAACGCAAAAATCATTATATTAGCAAAAATATTGTACATAAAATACATCCAGAGAATTCTTGAAGGGACCGGCCATCTTTGCTATAAGGATAACGAAACCGGATAGGTTGATAAATAGAGGAAAAGTCATGGTATATGCAAAAGACCTTTCCTAAAACGAAACCAGGTAGGCTGTTAAGTAAACTAAAAGTCATGATATATGCAAAAAGACAAAATTTCAAACAATTTACAACAAATTTGTGCTAAAATGTCTATATTTGTACGCATTTTCTTTTTTAAGAGGAGAGGGAGACGAGCAAGTGGAACGAGGTAAAGAACCCAGTCATGCTATTAGCTTTGGCTTTCTTTTGGGATTGAATACAGCATTAATGAATCACATCCATATTTTGTGTTAAATGTCTGTATTTGTATTTGTAAGTGCATTTTCCTTTTTAAGAGTAAAGGAAGACAAGAAAATGAAACGAGTTTGAGAATTTAATCATGCTGTTAGTTTTGGGATTTTTTTGGAATTGAATATAATTGAAGGATCAGATATCATACATTTTGATGCAGGAGCATCCAGATTTCGCTAACAATGTAATTGGATGTTCACATGTTGTGGTTAAATATGAGATGGATAAAAATTGGCCATTAATTTTCTTTTTTAATTTTAAATCAGAGAAATTAGTTTGTTGGATTTGTTAGATTAATTAGAAAATAAAATTAAAAATTGGTTTTATTTTTTAATTTTAAATTATAGAAATTAGTTTGTTGGATTTGTTAGATTAATTAGGAAATAAAACTAGAAATTGGGTCCTCCCTCCGTAGAGATTAACCCAAGTAGGCTAAGAACTGAGAAATAGGATAGCATTTAATTGAGGAATAAATAAAAAAGAAATCTATTTTGAGAAGAAGGGTCTTTTGGATTTTAATATATAATGTGTTGAATAGATGAAACAAGGGCAGAGAGAGTGGAAGTTGTAAAAGAGAGATTGAGCACTGGAAAATTGATGAATCAAGCCATGAAGGGCTAAATTTCTGTAATTTCTATTTCAAGAATAACAACTGGAAAATTGATGAATCAAGCCATGAGGGGCTAAATCTCTGTAAATTCTATTTCAAGAATAATAGATTGAAGTGTGTGTGGAAAAAGTTGTGGTTTTGGGTGCTAAATTTCATTGAAAACCTTTGAAAAATCAATTCTGCATATATTGGTACTATTCTTCTATTTTCTGCATTTGTATTTGAATTTAGTAGTGAATAGCTGAAGGGTTCATTGCAATGAGTGAGTGTTCTAAATTCGTTTATGATTGATATATTAAAAATGGTGAAATTGATTCATTATAGAACCTTGTTCCACACAGAATTTGTGTGTTGGTTTTGAAAAGCGGACTTTAAAACCATGAATGATATATCACATTGCTCTACGGTGGGTTATAGTAATTTTTTAAACCATGCGATACACTCCCGTAGGTGACACGTAGTGTAGGGACAGACGAAGAAAACCATTTTTATCGCAAATTTTAAAAGTGTTAAATGTCGAGTTAGTTTATATGCGATGACTGTCGGATTTGGCAGTTGAATAGAGGTGGAGTGCGATGACCGTCAGATTTATGAAGGTCTGTTTGAACGGTGGCAATTCTGTGTAGGATGGGATTAGCATGGTCAACGGGATTGACCACGTTTTATTATTTATGTTAATTGCTCCACTTTTAATGAATTTTCCATACACTATGTTGATTTGGGTTTCTTATGCATATGGTTTTTAATAAAAAGGATTCCTCTGGTTGTGTGAGTATATTATAGAGAGAATATTAAAAAAATTACAATTTTTTTGTTGGGAACCCGGCATAATTTTGGTATCGGAGCCCACATTGTGTTGTTTTACAAAATTCCACCAAGAAGAGGCGTAGGAATAGGCCGGCGACAGCTTGCAGCAAATGCAGTTTTGCTGGAAGAAGTACAAAATCTTCAAACACCGATGGAAGCTATGGAAACAGCCCATAGAAGAGCACCTGATGAAGGAGGCGCTAATGATGCAGAGGAATCTCTTGAAGAAGAAGAAGAAGAAGGCAATGAAGTAGCTAAGGTGTTGAAGATGTTGGTGAAGGCAACTAGAAGACCAAAGGTGGACATACCTATGTATGAGGGAAATCTCAATGTAGAAGAATTAATGGACTGGATCAGTTCATTAGACACGTACTTTGACTTTGAAGATATTGAAGACAAAAATAAAGTGAAGATTACAGTTACCAGATTAAAAGGTCATGCAATTATTTGGTGGGTGGGAAGAATTACAGCTATACAGCCAGAGAAAAGGAAAACCCAAAATCAAACAATGGGACAAGATGGTGAGAAAATTAAAAGGTAAATTCATGCCCAAGGATTATCAAATAAATCTTTTTAAGAAATTACAAAATTTGAAGCAAAAAGGAATGACAGTGAAAGAATATAAAAAGGAGTTCTATAAATTGAATATTAGAGCTGGACATGTAGAGGATGATGTGGTCAAAGTAACTAATTATATAAATGGTTTGAGATATGATATTCAGGATGAAATCAGTTTCTTAAATCTAAAGACAATTGAGGATGCTTATCAGGTAGCCTTAAAAGAAGAAGAGATGATACAGAGGAAGCAAAAATAGAGGAACTGAGGTAAGGGTTCCGTAAGAGGCAGAGGAACATTTAAACCCAGATTTCAGCACTCCTAGAATGAAGCAGGAGGCTCAAGTAGCAGATCACCACAGAGAGGAGACTCTGGTCGAAGAAGGTTTGTACCTAAAGGTAGAGGTCGAGGAAGAAAATTTCAGTGCTATACATGTGGTGAACGGGGACATGGGTCATGGGACTGTCCTCACAATAAATCAACAACTCAGAGAAATGTGAATGTTGCTGAAACAAAGGAAGAAATTCCTCAGAATGCAGGTAAAGAAGAACCACCCGAAGCAAGAGAATCCTTGTTATTAAAAAGGGTATTTCTTAAAGCAGAAAAAGAAGCAAGAGAGCCAGCTTAGAGAAAGAATCTATTCAGGACTATATGAAAATCCAAAGGGAAATGTTGAAAAATGGTAATTAACAGTGGAAGTACTGACAATCTTGTTTCTACAAAAATGGTAGACAAGTTGGGATTAGAAAAGGAAGTACACCCTACTCCTTATAAAGTGTCATGGATACAAAAAGGACATGAAATTAACGTGACAGAACAATGTAAGGTAGAGATCCAGATAGGCACTTACAAGGAAGTTATATTATGTGATGTAACGCTGATGGATGTATGTCACATATTGTTGGGAAGACCTTGGCAGTTTGGTCAGAAACCCATACATGATGGTAGAAGAAACACTTATACCCTGGAGAAGGATAGAAGAAAACATACACTTCTACTATTGAAGGATGAAGCCGACAAAGGAACATCGGGAAATAGTGTTCTGCTGATGAGTGGAAAAGAACTATTGCAAGAAATTGAAAAGATGAAGAAATGCATTTTGTTGTCATAGGGAGACCTAAGGTAATTTTGACTTCCACAAACTTAGATGATTTATCTGGAGAAATAAAAACTTTGTTGAATGGTTTTGCTGATATTATTGTGGATGAGTTTCCAAATGCATTACCACCAATCAGGAGTATTAATCATCATATTGATCTAATACCTGGAGAAAGTTTTCCGAATAAAGTAGCATATAGATTAACTCCTCAAGAAAATGCAAAAGTTGGAAGACAAGTGCAGGAGTTGATGGATAAAGGGTTGGTAATAGAAAGCCTTAGTCCATGTGCCATACCAACAGTACTTAGTCCAAATAAAGGAGGAGAATGGTGCATGTGCACATATTCCAGAGCCATAAATAAAATCACCATCGGGTATCGTTTTCCTTTACCATGAATGGATGATTTAATGGATTGCTTGAGTGGATAAAAATATTTTACTAAGATAGGTTTGAAGAGTGGTTATCATCAGATAAGAATTAGAGAAGGGGATGAGTGGAAGACTGCATTCAAAACAAACATTGGGTTGTATCAGTGGTTAGTGATGCCTTTTGGACTCACTAATGCACCTAGCACATTCATGAGATTTATGAATGAAGTATTGAAGGAATATGCACGTAAATTTGTCATTGTTTACCTTGATGATATTCTAATTTTTAGTCGAAGTAAAGAAAATCATCTGGAACATCTTAAGTTGTTTCTGAAAACTTTGCAGAAAGAAAAACTGCTAATAAATCTGAAGAAATGCAGTTTTATGAAAGAATAGTTAGTCTATTTTGGTTTTTTGGTTTATAAGGAAGGTATGAAAATGGATCCAGAGAAATTCCAAGCCATTTGGAACTGGCCAACTCCAAGAAACATATTTGAGGTAAGAATCTTTCACTTTCTTACAAGTTTTTATAGAAATTTTATCAAAGGTTTTAGTCAGTTTGTGCACCGATTATTGAAACAATCAAAGAGAAAAATCATCCATTCAAGTGGACAGAAGCAGCAGACCAAATTTTAAGTTGCTGAAGAGAAAAATTACAGAAAAACCAGTTTTAGATTTGCCTAATTTTGAAAAAAATTTCCAAGTTGAAACTGATGCTAGTGGAGTTGCAATTGGAGAAGTTGTAAGTCAGGAATAGAGACCAATAGCATACTTCAATGAGAAACTGAATGAAGCTAAGAATAAATACTCATCTTATGACAAATAATTTTATGCTGTTGTGCAAGCCTTGAAAAAATGGAGACATTATTTGTTACCAAAGGAGTTTGTATTGTATTCTGACAATCATGCATTGCAGTTTATAAACAACCAGCCTAAATTGAACCATAAACATGCCAAATGGGTAGGATTTTTGCATATCTTTAATTTTGTGATAAAGCATACAAGTGGTAAGTTGAAAAAATTTGTTGATGCTTTGAGTAGAGTGAATTTAATCATGCAGGAATTACAAGTTGGTGTTGTAGGATTTGAAGGAATGGTTGACATGTATAAAGAAGATGCAGAATTTAAGGAAATTTATGCAGCTACACAAAACCCAATAGTTCATAATAGAAGCCAGTGGTTGGATTATATTATCCAAAGAGATTTACTATTCAAAAATAATAAATTATGTATTCCTAAATGTTCTATGAGGGAAAACATAATTAAAGAGAAACACAGTGGAGGTTTGTTTGGACGATTTGGAGAAGACAGGACTTTTTCTCAGGTAAATGCTTTTTACTACTGGCCAAAGATGAAAACTGATGTTAAGAGACTTGTTGAGAAATGCAGGATTTGTCAGCATGTTAAGGGAAGAAGCCAAAATACAGGATTGTATCAGCCATTACCAATACCAAACCGACCATGGGATGCAGTTAGTATGGATTTTGTTTTGGGTTTTCCAAAAAATCAAAGAGGAAATGACTCCATTTATATTGTGGTAGATATATTTTCTAAAATGGCTCATTTAATTGCATGCAAGAAAACTAGTGATGCAACACATATTGCTAATATGTTTTTTTTAGAAGTTGTAAGGTTGCACGGATTGCCTATAAGTATTGTGTCTGACAGGGATACAAAGTTTGTTTTGAATTTCTGGAGAATTATTTGGAAGAAACTAGGTACCAACCTTAGTTTCAGCTTAGCATATCACCCTCAAATGGATCGGAAGACTAAGGTAGAAAACGAAAGCCTGAGAAATATATTGAAGAGTTTAGAGTATAAAAATCCTAAGCAGTGGGATTTAGCACTTGCTCAGGCTTATTTTTCTTATAATAATACTCCCAATCGAAGTACTGGGATGATTCCATTTCAAATTGTATTTGGAATGAATCTAGGAGGTGTGTATGGGCTCAAGAATTTGGGCAAATAGGAGACAAGAATTGCAAAAGAAGAAGAGTTTTCAAAGCAGAGGAAGAAACTATAGGAATATATTAAAGACAATTTGCAGGAAAGCAGTGGCAAATACAAAAAGAGATTTGATATGAAAAGGAAAGAAAAGGAATTCCAAGTAAGATACCTAGTCATGGTTTATCTAAGAAAAGAAAGATTTATTGTCAAGACTTACAATAAATTAAAGATGAAGAAGATAAGACCATGTAAAATTTTGAGGAAATTTTCTTCAAATGCATATGAAATAGAATTTCCAGAAGGGATTGGAATAACACCCATCTTTAATGTTTCATATTTGTACCCATACAAAGGAACAGAGGAAGAGTTATAGGAAGACTCTATAGCAGAGGAAAACCAGACTTTAAATTGGGAAGAATAAATGCCAAAAAAAGTCAAGAAGGAAGCGGAAACTGTTCTAGAGAAAAGAGTATCCAAAAAAACTAGAGGACGGGTTTATTTTTAGTATCTAGTCAAATGGAAGGGACAGCCAATGGAGGATGCCAGTCAGTTGACATCAGCAGAATTACAGAAGTATGGAGTAAATCCTGAAAGTTTGATAAATGATCATTTTCTTCCCCGGGAGTCTGATGCAGGAGCATCTAGACTTAGCCAGCAATATGATTGGATGTTCACATGTTGTGGCTAAATATGAGATAGATAAACATTGACCATTAATTTTATTTCTTAATTTTAAATGAGAGAAATTAGTTTTTTGGATTTGTTATATTAATTAGCAAATAAAATTAGAAATTGGTTCCTCCTTGTGTGTATATTAAGCCAAGTAGGCTAAGAACTGAGAAATAGGATAGCATTTAATTGAGGAATAAATAAAACAGAAATCTATTTTGAGAAAAAGAATTGTTTTCAATTTTAATATATAATGTGTGGAATAGATGAAACAAGGGCAGAGAGAGTGAAATTTGTAAAAGAGAGACCGAGAGCTGGAAAATTGATGAATCAAGCCATGAAGGGCTAAAATCTCTGTAATTTATATTTCAAGAATAAAATATTTAAGTATGTGTGGAAAAAAATCGTGGTTCTGGGTGCTAAATTTTGTTGAAAACCTTTGAAAAATCAATTCTGCATATATTGGTACTATTCTTCTATTTTCTGTGTTTGTATTTGAATTTAGTAGTGAATATATTAAGGGTTCATTAGATAGAATGAGTGTTCTAAATTCATTTATGATTGATTTATTAAAAAGGGAGAAATTGATTCATTATAGAACCTTGTTCCACACAGAATTTGTGTGTTGGTTTTGAAAAGCGGTCTTTAAAACCACGAATGGTATATCGCATTGCTCTACGGTGGGTTATGGTAATTGTTTAAACCATGCGATACACTCCTGTAGGTGACATGTAGTGTAAGGACGGACGAAGAAAGCCACTTTTATCACAAATTTTAAAGTTGTTAAATGTCAGTTTAGTTTATATGTGATGACTGTCGGATTGGGTATTTGAATAGAGGTGGAGTGCGATGACCGTCGGATTCACAAAGGCTTGTTTGAATGGTGGCGATTATGTGAAGGACAGGATTAGCATGGTCAATGACAGTGACCACGTTTTATTATTTATGTTAATTGCTCCATTTTTAATGAATTGCGCATACACTATGTTGATTTGGGTTTCCTATGCATATGGTTTTTAATAAAAAGGATTCCTCCAGTTGTGTGAGTATATGATGGGGCCCAGCCCTCCTTAAGACCTGCGCTTAAACTATGATTTTACTGTTTGAATAAATCTTAATATAAGTTATGAATTAATGTTTCAATTGTTGGTTGTATCATATGATACATTACAAATTTGTTTTAATTTCGCAATCACTGTGTATTAATTACCACTCGTCCTTGTGAGTAGGCGTGAGATGGACATCTGTCCTGCTTCTCGAGATTTGTTCTCCCACACTATCTCTAGCCCTAACACTGTTCAGTCTACATTCATTTCATTTTGCTCTAATTTTTGTGAGGGTTTCTTTGTGACTGTCTCAGCCGATATGGGGTTCTGCTAGTTCTTTTCACACTGTCTCTGTGGGCAAGCGTTTTGCTAGGTCCTTTGTGGTTTTCAACAAGACTTCAGCAACAAGGTGGTTGTTGTTTCTTATTCATCCCTTCTGTATATGTTTCATTTCATCATTATTTTAACTTCCACCCTCCAGTTTACTTGTAGTTTAACTGATTATTTCCTGCACCTACAGGTCGAGGTCGTCAATATTTTCGGCATCCACTTCAGTTCAACAGCTCTCTTATGGTAAGTCGTCCATCCCTGTTTCAATTCTTCAGCATTTTTATGAGTTACTAATGGTCATAGCTCCTTGTGAGCAGACCCTTGTCGACTGGTGACCGAAACTCCTTCTTTGTTCATCGTTTCTCCTTTCTGGTGAGTTACACTCAGTAAACCTTCTCCTTTTCTCTTATTCATATTTCGATACTCTGTTTATATCATACCGAGACTTAACTCTCGTTGTTTTGTTCTCTTTGCAGGTAGCCGCAGTCTATCCGTTCGCGATTCTTCTCCTTCACAACTATTGACCCCAAATGGGTAGGGTCTTGACCTTTCTCCGCCTCTGGTGGTTTTGTAATCTATTTTGGTTATGTGTCTGGGCTTCTGTGCCTCGTTATCTTGTTGTGGATTCCACTATGTTTGGTCTGTTACAAAATTCTCTTTATTGGCCAATAGACCAGGGTTTTGTAAGCAATTGCGCGATCAATTAGTAGTCCAGTTCTATTGTTTTCTTTGTTAGTTTGACATCTAGATATGAACGCTGTTTATATGGGGTTTCAAACCCAGTCCATAAATTTAATATGTAATATATTTTTTATAGTCCTTCGGGACTCATCAACAGAAACATGATTGACTTATAAACAGTGGAATTTTTTTAAGCTCTATTAATATGAAAAATGGTGAATACCTTGGAAATGTTTGGAATGCCTACTGGTTCATAATGTTTGTGAATTTCTTTTCTGTGTCGGACTCTCAGTTTTCCAAGTGCTGTAACCACTCCAGTGCTTGTGTCAACAAATTAATTCTGTTCGCCTTTATTATATTTGTGCATATGTTCAGTTACAATGTACAATGGTATAAACAATAAACAGGAAAACAAAAATAGTATTGACTGCAGAATAGTTCTCAGATGGTTTCTTTGAAAATATCCTGATTCATTTTATTAATTTCTCTGTTCTACTATGGATGGAAGATAAACCCTTACAAAATGTTTTTTCTTCTCTTTTGTACTACTGTAGGAAACAGTTTTGTTTTGAAACTACCAACAGTTAGATATGGTTACATTCTTAATCTATTCTTTTAATTTTGGAAATGCGTTCTAAATATTAACTAAAAGAAACTTTAGAATGAAATTATAAAACATAAATGACTATTAGGCCCTAATGATATAGTTTCTAAAAAAATAAAAATTAACCCAGATGCAATGACCTATCAACCAATCAACTATAACCTGTAAGACAAACACCTATTTTTATGTTTACCCTGAGCTAGATGCTCCTGCATCAGGCTCCCTGGGTAACAAAAATTCATGGCTCTGTTCCATGATTTTATCAACAGAATAGCCTGCTCGTTGTATTTGTGTTGTGTCAAGCCATGAACTGTCCTCAATGGGATGGTTCTTCCACTTGACAAGGTATTGAAGGTACTCTTTCCTATGAGTGCGCTTGGCTACCTGGGTGTCGAGAATACTCTCGATCTCAAGGGGCTGAGCCGTAGGCATTTTCCTCATCCAAGAACCATTTTCAATCTGGGTGTCCCGTTCTGGCCGTGCCGCTCTGTCGTCTTCAGGACTGGTAGTATATGGAAACAGATCTACCACATTGAAGATGGGTGAGATGCCTATTCCTGGTGGCAACTGTAATTCATAGGAATTGGCAGAGAATTTACAAAAAAATTTACAGGGGCCAATCTTCTTATATTTCAGCTTGTTATATTCACCCTTAGGAAATCGTTCTTTGCATAAATTGGCAAGAATTTCATCCCCTACATTAAACTGAACTTCTCGCCACTTTAAATTTGCTTACTGCTTATATTTCTGACTGTTGTCCTGTAATTTTGACTTTACCTGCTCGTGTAAGTCATTCATTTCCTTGGCGAAATCTTCCCCGTCAGCACTCCTCCTCTCCAACTCTCCTAAATCCCGCAGTTCATGTACTCCACGAGGATGCATGCCATGCAGAACCTGAAAAGGACTGTATCTTGTGCTGCTATTTGGTGAGTCTTTATAAGAAAATTCCACCTAGCATGTACATGATCCCACATCTGTGAATTTTCACCAATCAAACTTCGTAGCAGGTTTCCCAAGCTCCTGTTCACCACCTCCATTTGCCCATCAGTATGTGGGTGATATGCGGAGCTAAAATTCAACTGAGTGTCCAACTTCTTCCACAGGGTACGCCAAAAATGTCTTGTGAATTTCACATCCCTGTTAGAAATAATGGACCTCGATAGGTCATGCAATCTGATGATCTCCGTGAAAAACAAGTGTGCTACGTGAGTGGCATCACTGGTTTTTCGACAAGAAATGAAATGTGCCATTTTAGAAAACCTGTCTACTACCACCATCACCGCGTCGAAACCTCACTGCGTCCTTGGCAGACCCAAGACAAATTCCAAGCTGTCTGATTCCCATGGTCTACTTGGAATAGGACGTGGCGTGTAAATTCCTGTATTTTGGTTGTGTCCCTTCACCAATTGGCACACTTTACACCTAGCCACATATTGCTGCACGTCCCGTCGCATCTTAGTCTAGTAATAAAAGTGTCCAAGCTGTCCTAAACTCTTGTCTATGCCGAAATTTCTAGCTAGACCTCCGTTGCGCTTCTCCTGAAAATATTCTCTCTCATCGAACAGTGGGGAATGCATAATTGTCCCCCTCTAAATAACAACCCTTCCTGTAAATTATAGTCCAACCATGGACTATTGTTCCTCAACAAAGGATTCTGACAGGCTTCATAAGCCTCTTTGAAATCTGCATCTGTTTGATACAAATCTTTCAAATTTTCAAAACCCAGCACTTGTATCGTACTCTCCTGCAAGAGCAAAGCTCTTTTGCTCAACGCATCTGCTACCTTTTTGGCCTGTCCACTAATATCTTTAAATACAAAGGTGAAACTCTACAAGTACTCAACCCACTTTGCATGCTTGTGGTTTAGTTTGTGTTGCTGCATAATATACTGTAATGCAGAATTATCATAAAATAAAACAAATTCGTTACCTAATAAATAGTGTCTCCAATGCTTTAGTGCTTGGACGACGGCATAAAATTCTTTATCATAGGATGAGTACTTTTGCCTACTTTCATTCAACTTTTCACTGAAATAAGCAACCAGTTTGTCTTCCTGGCTGAGTACTGCCCCGATGGCTATACCACTAGCATCACAACGAACTTGGAATAGTTTATTAAAATCGGTCCTTCAGTGATCTTATTTTTCAAAATCTAAAAACTTATCTTTGCTGCTTCAGTCCAACAGAAAGTTTGTTTTGGCTTTTTTATTGTGTCCAACATAGGCACGTAGATTCCACTAAAATCTCTAATAAATTTATGATAAAAAATTTCCAACCCATGAAAACTACGAACCTCAAACAGGCTCTTTGGGGATGGCTAGCTAATAATAGCTACAATTTTTTCTGGGTCCATCTTTAACTCGTTTTCTGCAATCACAAAACCCAAGTAAACCAATTCCTTTTGAAAAAAAGTACATTTTTTAAGATTTATCAGCAGCTTTTCTGCTGCAATTTCTCCAACACACTCCAAACATGTCGAAAGTGTTCCTCTTTAGTCATGTTGAAAATTAATATATCATCAAGATGGAAAATTACAAACTTCCCAATAAACTCTTTCAGCACTTCGTTCATCAGGCGCATAAAAGTATTGGGGGCATTACTCAAACTGAATGGCATTACCACCCACTCATACAATCCTTCATCTGTTTTGAAATTTGTTTTCCATTCATCCCGCTCTTGAATTTGAATCTGGTGGTACCCACTCTTCAAATCGATCTTTGAGAAATGCACTTATCCACTTAAGAAATCCATCATATCATCCATTCATGGCAATGGGAATATTTATCTAATAGTAATTTTATTTATGGCTCTTGAATCTGTACACATTCACCACTCTCCGCCTTTATTAGGCGCTAAAACTGTTGGAACTGCACAGGGGCTCAAACTTTCCCTTATCAACCCTTTATCCAACAATTCTTGTACTTGCTTCCTAATTTCTTCATTGTCCTTAGGACTCATTCGGTATGCTTCCTTGTTTGGTAGAATAGCTCCAGGTATAAATTCTATATGATGAATGATACTTCTCTTAGGAGGAAATTCATCTAGTAAATCATCCACTATAATGTCACTGAATTCTTGCAACATGTCTTGGATTTCTTCAGGCAGATCTATAATTTTAGTATGTAATAACACTGTTTTTGGCCTCCTTACAATAGCATATTTGATTTCGTTGTCCTCGATCTATTTTAAAAATTCCTTCCTCCCACCAGTAATACTTTGACTCCTCTGGTTTCTGCTATCTCTTCTTCCTTGATAGGTACAAGCATATGCTTAATCCCATCCTTAAAAAACTTGTAACAATTTGTCTTTCCATCGTGCACTAATTTTCTGTCATATTACCATGGTCTCCCTAACATTATGTTACACATGTCCATAGGCATAATATCACAAACAACTTTATCCTTGTATTTGCCAATATGGAACTCAACTTCACATTGCTCATCAACTAACAGTTGATGCCCTTTCTGTAACCACGACACATTGTAAGGAGTGGGTTGTTTCAGTCTCTTCAACCCCAATTTCTCCACCATCTCTGTGGCCACTAGATTATCTGTGCTTCCACTGTCGATAATTAGTCTGCAACATTTACCATGTGATTTGCAAACTGTCCAGAATAATGCTTTTCTTTGAGTCGGTTCAGCTTCCTCTTTTGTTGGTTTCAGAAATACTTTATTCAACACTAAGGCCTCCCCTGTTTCTGGTACATTCTCTACCTCTTGGGGTGGTGCTTCCGCTTCCTCAATCTGAGCAACATATGTTCCTCTTCCTCCTGTCTGTTCACCCTCAGGACATTCAAAAGACTTGTGCCCCCACTTATAGCACTTGTAACACTAGAGGGCAGCTCCTCTGCCTCTGCCATTACCTCTTCCATGCTGGTATGGCCTTCCTCCTCTAGTGTTATTGTCTTTTTCTATTGTTCTTGGAGTCTTTGAACTGCTACCTTCATCACTAGGATTGGTAGCTCTACCTCTGCCATAGGCTCGTCCTTTCCCTCTGCCAGATCCTCCTCCTCTTATGTCATTTTTTTTCCTGTTTATTTTCTCCTCTACTTTTAAGGCACTCTGATGTGCCTCATCATTGGTCCTAGGTGAAATAATACTTATCTCATCTAATATTTCCCACCTTAATCCATTCACAAACCTCGCTGTCTTTTCAGGGGTGTCTTCTATGTAACCAGCTCTCAGGTTTACCCGATAGAATTCTTCAGTATATTCTTTCACAGTCATCCCCTTTTGTTTTAAATTCTGTACATGCCTGTACATAGCAATCTAGTGGTCTTTGGGTAAGAATTTACCCTTCAATTTAGCCTCCATCCTGTTCCATTTTTTTATAGGTTGCTTATTCAACCTTTTCCTCTCTTCCTAGACACTATCCCACCATAAGGACGTGTGTCCTTTCAACCTAGTGGGAGCGAATTTAACCCTTTTATCTTCTCTGATCTCCTCATAGTAAAAATATTTATTTAGCTCACTAAGCCAATCTAGGAGTACCTTTGCTGATAAACTTCCATCATAAGTCGAAAGCTCACGCTTTGGCTTACTATTTGATAGTAAAACTGACCTCAAAATTTTGAGTTGGGGTCCTTCTCCATCTTATCCATCTGTTGTCTCTGCAGCTTCCTCATCACTATCATATCCTCCCTCAGGATCCCTTCTTCTTCCTACTTCTACTGCTTCCAAACGGGCGTTCAATATCCGAATCTCTTCTCGCAATCCTTCACTTGCTACTCTTCGAATAGCTCTCCCACAACCTCGTCGACCAACTTCCATTTCTTATAATACACAACCTCCGATCTGATACCAAAAATTGATGGGGCCCAGCCCTCCTTAAGACCTGCGCTCAAACTATGATTCGACTGTTTGAATAAATATTAATATAAGTTATGAATTAATGTTTCAATTTTTGATTGTATCATATGATACATTACAGATTTGTTTTAATTTCGCAATCACTGTGTATTAGTCCTTGTGAGCTGGCATGAGATGGAAATATGTCCTGGTTCTCGAGATTTTTTCTCCCATGCTATCTCTAGCCCTAACAATTTTCAGTCGACATTCATTTCATTTTGCTCGAAATTTTGTGAGGGTTTCTTTGTCACTGTCTCCGCGGATATGGGGTTCTGCTAGTTATTTTCGCATTGTCTTTGTGGGCAAGGGTTTTGCTAGGTCCTTTGTGGCTTTCAACAAGACTTCAGCAACAAGGAAGTTTCTGGTTGTTGTTTCTTATTCATCCCTTTTGTATATGTTTCATTTCGGCCTTATTTTAACTTATGCCCTCTAGTTTACTTGTAGTTTAACTGATTATTGCCTGCACCTATAGGTCGAGGTCGTCAAGGGTTTCGGCATCCACTTCAGTTCAACAGGTCCCCGATGGTAAGCCGTCCATCCCTGTTTCAATTCTTCAGCGTTTTTATGAGTTAATAACAGTCATAGCTCCTTGTGAGAAGATCCTTGTCGACTGGCGATCGAAAATCCTTCTTTTTTCAGTGTTTCTCCTTTCTGGTGAGTTAAACTCAGTAAACCTTCTCCTTTTCTATTATTCATATTTTGATACTCTGTTTATATCATGCCGGGACTTAACTCTCATTGTTTTTCTCTCTTTGCAATTAGTCGCAATCTATCCATTTGCGATTCTTCTCCTTCACAGCTATTGACCCTAAATGGGTAGGGTCTTGACCTTTCTCCGCCTCTGGTGGTTTTTTAATTTGTTTTTGTTATGAGTATGGGCTTCTGTGCCTCGTTATCTTGCTATGGATTCCACTATGTTTGGTCTGTTACAAAAGTCTTTCTTGGCCAATAGACCAGGGTTTTGTAAGCAATTGCGCGATCAATTACTAGTCCAGTTCTGTTGTTTTCTTTGTTGGTTTGCCATCTAGATATGAACGTTGTTTATATGGGGTTTCAAACCCAGTCCATAAATTTAATATATAATATATTTTTTATAGTCCTGCGGGACTCGTCAACAGAAACAAGATTGGCTTATAAACAATGGAATTTTTTTAAGCTCTGTTAATATGAAAAATGGTGAATACCTGGGAAATGTTTGGAACACCTGCTAGTTCATAAATGTCTGTGAATTTATTTTCTGTGTCGAACTCTCCTGTAAATGTATGCTTCAGTTTTCCAAGTGACGTAACTGCTCTAGTGCCTGTGTAAACTA
Organism: Pinus albicaulis; assembly: GCA_034641835.2. Lineage (NCBI taxonomy): Eukaryota > Viridiplantae > Streptophyta > Pinopsida > Pinales > Pinaceae > Pinus > Pinus albicaulis. The sequence continues at coordinate 157,065,135 of CM076583.1, read as the reverse complement.
ATTACTTCCGTTCGCATTTATTATATTTGCGCATATGTTCAGTTACAATGTACAATGGTATAAACAATAAACAGGAAAACAAAAATAGTATTGACTGTATAATAGTTCTCAGATGGTTTCTTTGAAAATCTCCTGATTTGTTTCATTACTTTCTTTGTTCTACTGTGGATGGAAGATCAACCCTTACTGAATGCTTTTTATTCTCTTTTGTACTACTCTAGGAAATAGTTTAAACCCAGGTGTAATGACATGTCAACCAATCAACTATAACCTGTAATACAAACACCCGTTTTTCTGTTTACCCTAAGCTGGATGCTCCTGCATCAAGCTCCCGGGGTAACAAAAATTCATGGCTCTGTTCCATGAGTTTCTCAACAGAATAGCCTGCTCGTTGTATTTGTGTTGCGTCAAGCCATGAACTGTCCTCAAAGGGACGGTTCTTCCACTTGACAAGGTATTGAAGGTACTCTTTCCTGCAAGCGCACTTGGCTACCTGGGTGTCGAGAATGCTCTCGATCTCAAGGGGCTGAGCTGTAAGTATTTGCCTCATCCAAGAACCATTTTCAATCTGGGTGTCCCGTTCTGGTTGTGCCGCTCTGTCATCTACAGGACTGGCAGTATATGGAAACATATCTGCCACATTGAAGATGGGCGAGATGCCTATTCCTGGTGGCATATTTACAGGGGCCAATCTTCTTATATTTCATCTTGTTATATTCGCCCTTAGGAAATCGTTCTTTGTGTAAATGCGCAAGAACTTCGTCCCCTACATTAAACTGAACTTCCCGCTGCTTTAAATCTGCTTACTGCTTATATTTCTTACTGATGTCCTGTAATTTTGACTTTACTTGCTCATGTAAGTCATTCATTGCCTTGGCGAAATCTTCCCCGTCAGCACTCCTCCTTTCCAACTTTCCCAAATCTCACAGTTCATTCACTCTGCGAGGATGCATGCCATACAGAACCTGAAAAAGACTGTATCCCGTGCTGCGATTTGGTGAGTCATTATAAGCAAATTCCGCTTGAGCAAGTACACGATCCCACATCCATGAATTTTCACCAATCAAACTCCATAGCAGGTTTCCTAAGCTCCTGTTCACCACCTCCATTTTCCCATCAATCTGTGGGTGATATGTGCAGCTGAAATTCAACTGAGTGTCCAAATTCTTCCACAGGGTACACCAAAAATGTCCTATGAATTTCACATCCCTGTCAGAAATAATGGACCTCAGTAGGCCGTGCAATCTGACGATATCTGTGAAAAACAAGTGTGCTACATGAGTGGCATCACTAGTTTTTCAACAAGGAATGCAATGTGCCATTTTAGAAAACTTGTCTACTACCACCATCACCGAGTCGAAACCTCGCTGCGTCCTTGGCAGACCCAAGACAAAGTCCAAGCTGACTGAGTCCCATGGTCTACTTGGAATAGGCCGTGGCGTGTAAAGTCCTGTATTTGGATGTGTCCCTTCACCAATTGGCACACTTTACACCTAGTCACATATCGCTGCATGTCCCGTCGCATCTTTGGCCAGTAATAAAAGTGTTCGAGCTGTACTAAAGTCTTTTCTATGCCGAAATGTTTGGCTAGACCTCTGCTGTGCTTCTCCCGAATAATATTCTCTCTCATCGAACAGTCGGGAATGCATAATTGTCCTCCTCTAAATAACAACCCTTCCTGTAAATTATAGTCCAACCATGGACTATTGTTCCTCAGCAAAGGATTCTTACAGGCTTCATAAGCCTCTTTGAAATGCGCATCTGTTTGATACAAATATTTCAAATGTTCAAAACCCAGCACTTGTATCATACTCTCCTGCAAGAGCAAAGCTCTTCTGCTCAACGCATCTGCTACCTTGTTGGACTGTCCACTAATATGTTTCAATACAAAGGTGAAACTTTGCAAGTACTCAAACCACTCTGCATGCTTGTGGTTTATTTTTTGTTGCTGCATAATATATTGTAATGCATAATTATCAGAAAATAAAAAAAATTCATTACCTAATAAATAGTGTCTCCAATGCTTCAGTGCTTGGTTGACAACAGAAAATTATTTATCATAGGACGAGTACTTTTTCCTGCTTTCATTCAACTTTTCACTGAAATAAGCGACCGGTTTGTCTTCCTCGCTGAGTACTGCCCTGCTGGCTGTACCACTAGCATCACAACGAACTTGGAATAGTTTGTTAAAATCAGGTAACCTCAAAATTGGTCCTTCAGTGATCTTCTTTTTCAAAATCTGAAAACTTCTCTCTGCTGCTTCAGTCCAACAGAAAGGTTGTTTTTCCTTTTTTATTGTCTCCAACATAGGCATGCAGATTCCACTAAAATATCTGATAAATTTACGATAAAAACTTGCCAACCCATGAAAACTATGAACCTCAAACAGGCTCTTTGGGGATGGCTAGCTAATAATATCTGCAACTTTTTCTGGGTCCATCTTTAACTTGTTTTCTGCAATCACAAAACACAAGTAAACCAATTCCTTTTGAAAAAAAGTACATTTTTTAAGATTTATCAGTAGCTTGTTCTGCTGCAGTTTCTCCAACACACTCCAAACATGTCGAAAGTGTTCCTCTTTAGTCTTGCTGAAAATTAATATATCATCAAGATAGACAATTACAAACTTCCCAATGAACTCTTTCATTACTTTTTTCATCAGGGACATAAAAGTATTGGGGGCATTACTCAAACCGAATGGCATTACCAGCCACTCATACAGTCCTTCATTTGTTTTGAAAGATTTTTTCCATTCATCCCCCTCTCGAATTTGAATCTGGTGGTACCCGCTCTTAAGATCGATCTTTTAGAAATATGCTGCTCCACTTAAGCAGTCCATCATATCATCCATTCGTGGCAATGGGAATCTGTATCTAATACTAATTTTATTTATGGCTCTTGAATCTGTACACATTTGCCACTCTCCGCCTTTCTTAGGAGCTAAAACAGTTGGATCTGTCGTCTTGGATCTTGTGTCAGTTAAAGACCTTGAAGATCCATCGAGGCAAAGTATGGTATGTAATCCTCAATGTTGAAAGACCCTGATAAATGAAAAGTTTCCTTGATCATTGAGTTGATCGCAATTCCGCCAATTAGGTCTTGGTCAGAATACTTTTTATTAAAGGAAATCCTGCAAGTTATATCAATTCTAAGGGCTGACATGGGCTTGCTAATGTTCACAGGAAAAAATCCCTCATGATATGAAGTAACAATAGAGCGAATCATAACAGAGACTTCCTCTTATTTTATGGAGAAAAAGGAAGCTATGTGTTACACAGTAATTTGTCACCGTCCCTACCATTCCTCGTCCCGCACATTGGAGGGCCCATTCTGTGACCTGTGAGCAATGTCATGCCTTGAAACCACTATCATTGCATTCCTCTAAACATGAGCTTCAATTGCCCTGAAGATATCTCCTTGAAAAAACCATAAAAACATCTCTTTTTGCATTAGCGCGGTTAGACAGTTCATCACTCGCGCCACTGGGGAAAATCCTACAAAGAGGCCGCGCCAACTAGCGCTCTGTCCCAGAGTCTCAGTCGCACCAACCAATTTAAGGAGTTTTTTTTAAATAAAATGGCGGAAGTTTCGTTTCAACAGACTCAGAAACTGTTATCTATCTTGAGTTGGGAGGTTTGGCTCCGGGAATTCCATGTAGAGGAAGTGGTTTTCCACCTCTCATGGAAGCTTCCTTGAGGATAGGGCCAATCCCACAATTATAGGGATCCCAACTCCCCTTCCTCCATCTATAAAAGCTTGTCCATTTCCATTGCAAGCTAGTCTTGAAGTGCCCATGTCTTGAATCTCCAAGTTCTCAAATTCCCAAGAGCCTTATGCTACAAGAGCCCTCATTCTTCCCTTAAGGCCAAACTCGAGCAAGGAGACTATCGTCGAGAGACTCTAAGAGAGGCTTGGCCCATCCTTAGCAGGCTTTGCGAGACGTGTTCTACTGGAGACCCTTCCGAAGGAGACCTCAGCGTCAGAACATTTGTTGTACTCTCTTTCGATTGCTTATTAATGAATGACTACTGGTTATGGTTCCACTCTATTTTTCACTTATGATAATGATGAGTTATATCCTTTCTGACTGATATATAGTTGCGTATTCCGGATTTTATGCTTGTATTCGTATTGTTTCTTGCATGTGCAGGTGTCCATTCACGGAGATCGTGGGGATCGTGATCTGCCAAGGCTAAGGAATGGGAACACTGTCTCTTCTACGAATTATAGCATTGGACTCTAGGTAGGCCTCCATTGTTGGTCTGTTCATTCGCAATTGGGAACTTGCACTGTAGCATTTGATGATTGTTGCTAGACCCATTCTGGGCTAGTAGGGATCGCCTCTGTCCGCAGAATGGATTTACCTCTTCAAAAATTTGGCGACTCTGCTAGGGATCATATAGTTTTGATTGTCTCGTTTTGATTGTTTCGCGGTTTTCCTTGCTTGGTTAGCATTGTGGGCTGGGTTCTTTTGCTGTTTTTTCTTCTTGGTTTGGTTGGATATCATTGATCTACTTTTGGAGTAGTTCTTTTTATTTTTGGCTGAGAAACTCTGCTGGCGCACTTTTTAGCTCTATAGTCGCACCAATTGGCGCAGGTTGCTTGTGTATTACCCGTGCCAATTTCTTTCTGGCGCCAGTTACAGCCTCACAGTCGCGCCACTCCTGTGAGGCATTAGGGTTCCCTCAGTTTTGAGCTCTCTGGGTCTGGTCAGTGTCTTTCTTTTTGGTTTTTCGGCTACCTGAGTGTGTTGGAGTCTTGTTTGACTGGGAGTTTGCCTTCATCCTTTGGTTGTTTTCTTTTCTCCATCGATTTCACGTTTTAAGCCCTAGGGCATCTAGTGGCTTTGTGTGTCGAACCCTCCTTGGGAGTTTTGGTGTTTTGTTAGTCCAGTCAATTCTTTGATTGCTCCTCTGCATTATCTTAGTGGTTGTTCACCATTTTGTTGCCATTTTTGGGTGATTGTTCTTCTCTTCATTCAAATTTCATTTGGTCTTGCTTTGGGCCTAGATCACTCAGTCCATTGGACCCTTTGGGACTTTTTCTTGGTTTTGAGAGACTTTGGTCGATTTGAGATCTGATTGTTTGTGTCATTGAGTGAAATTCGCTCGTTTTACTCTCTTAATATCATTTCTCGAATTGCTTTTCGTTTTTTTTCGGTTTTTTTAGTGCATCTAGCTATCAAACATTGAAAATAAAAAAAAATCTCTTTTGCTTTTGGTTGATTAGTGCGAATTGAAATCTTTTCAATTTTTTCTAGTAATTAGTAAATTTGAAAGAAAAGTTTTTAGTTTCGTTAGTTGCATTAGAGATATCATTGATTGTCTTCTAATCATTTTGTTTGTGTAAAATATTTCAACTCTTTTGTAGCTAGCTTTCATCGAGCTAAATGATGTACTGTGGCATGTATTTTTTCATTTAGGAGATTTTTGAGATAGTACATTCGTTAGGGCCTGAAAATTGAAACTTAATTGAAGATCAACTTTAAAATCTACTCAATTTACACTAAGGCAGCATTGAAATCTAACGAAACATATTTAGAGGTCTAGGCTAGAGACATGTTCCGGCGTCTTAAAACCTAGTAGCTGTCGTTCGCCTCTTGGCTTTAGACAACACTAGTACGGACTTGTGCTCCCCGTACCGTCGTGTATATAAAGGGAGACCCCACTAGGTTTCAATCCTTTATCCATAGGAAGCCGATTCTGCCGCCCTATACTCGTGATACACCAAACACAGCATTCGGGGAGATTTCCTGCATGTACGGAAAGTCCTTGGTTGATTTCTATTTCATTATTGAAACCAAGGTGTATATTGCAGTTCACGGTTATTTGGTACACCCTTTTTGCCTAGTATTCATGAGCAATCATTTGATCTTTTCTGACTCCCTAAATTTGAAAATATCACCAAGCGCTTGTCCTTTCACGCTTGTGTCAAATATGAAAGAGATAGAGTCACCTTTTCGACCATTTCTCGACTCTTAAAACATGAAATGGTGAAGTTTCTTATTTTTTAATGTGGTAAAAATTAATCACCCATGATTACACGCCTTGTTAGACTTTGCTTGCTGACCGTTTGATCGTGTGTCTTGACTCTTTTTCGGCCCGTGTGTGTGTTTGATATTTTTCTCTTGTCGTTTCTGCCACAGTGGCGGAACCCTCAGTTTCATCTACTAGTACTCCTTATATGGACGATTCATCAGAGGTTTCACAATCCTCTGCTGAACCACAGCAGCCCATTGTTTCTGAGTTTCCTGACGGGGGACTGGTTCTTTCTGAGAAACCCTTTGGGGGACCAGTTGAGTTCAATTGGCCCTTTTTGGACCCTATTTCTGAATTGGGATTAGGAGCTGACTTCCTTTCTCTTACATCGGGTTCACCTTTTATAGCTGTTGTTTTTCCTCCTAGTCCTCGCCGTCTATTACGAGATCTAGCGGCAGGCTCGAACATGAGTGATTCTGGTGAGGAAATCCCAACATCTGGTGAAGACTATCAGCTTTTCCCGTGAAGATTATTTTCGGGAGAAAACTCTGAAACAACTGTCATGTCAATGTCCAGTCCCTCATTACCACTGGGGTACAGGTCTTTGGGTCAGATCATTTCCACCGCAGCCTCTATGGGAGTGTCAGCTCCTTCTTCGAGACCGGCTGCTCCTTCACAGGGGGTGTCCCCTCAGACACCCGTTACTTCTGTACCCGTCCGGCCCACTATCTGTGTGGCTGCCTCCATGCCCGTTGTCACGGCACCCTCCACTAGGGTTATGCCGTCTCCTGAAGACGTTTATTTAGCGACTGCTATACTGGAGAACATCTCTCCGGAAGAGTATCGGTTGTCTTTACAACAGCCGAACCCCGAGGTTGGTCCATCCTCCCTAGATCCCAACCGCTCTTACTTTTCGCACTATGCACAAGATGGTACACCTGTGTATGCTTTTCCAAATCAGTATGATGAGCACAGGGACATATTGCGTCTACCCGCTCCTGAGGCTTACCTCCATGCTCAAGGTTTACCTTATAACCAGACTTATAACCCGCAAGGGCAACCTTTCCAAGGCCAACCTTCGGGCCAACCTGGCTATCCTTATGACCCACAGGGGAAGCCCATACAAGGCTATCTCGCGGGCCAGCAAGGGCCATCATACGGTCCACAAGGACAGTATTACAGCCCTTCCGGTGAGCCTGTCTAGCCTCAGTCAGGGTACCAACCGGGACCGGTCTATGGTCCTGGGGGGCATATCCAGCCTTCTCAGCCTATGCAACCACAGTATCCTGTTGTTTCTAACGTCGCATATCAATCAGGACCATCCTATGGTTCTGCTCCAGGTCAAACCGATTACCAGCCATCACCTGGCCCTATTCCTCCACCAGGCCAACTGGCTCATCCGGTACAACCCGGTGTTCCACCTCCAGGCCAACCGGCCCATCCGGTACAACCTGGGGCTCCTTTACAGCAAGGTCAACCTGTGCAACCAGCGCTGCCTGTCTATCCGGGTCAACCTGTTCACTCAGGTCAACCCTCTCAGCTGGGTAAACCTGTTCATTCAGGTTAGCCCGCTCATTCCATTAACCTTGCCCAGCAGCTGATTCATTCGATGTCGCAGCAAAATCAACATCTGCGCCCTAGTTATCAGGCTCCGCAGGCTTCCACATATCAGCAGCCGACTCATCCTCAGGGCGGTTATTATCCTCATGGTCAATCTCAACCAAATTATAATCAGCCCCGAGGCTCTCAGTATTATCCTCCTCCACCCGGTTTTACCTATACTCAGCAGCCAAATCCAAATGCTACTTACACCGGGCCGACAAATGATCAGGGTCCATACTCTGGTTATCAAGCCCCACACACTGGTTACCAACAGCCAAATCAGTCTGGTTATACGACCTATACCCCCTACGGTCAGAATCCTATGCGACAGAACCCATGGGGGCAAGGATATTCACAACCATTGTGGAGTACAGGTACCGGTCCTCATCCCGAGCCTGGCATACCGGTTAATCTGCCATTGCCGTTCCTGGCCACCTTGGAGTTGCCAGATGTTTCAAAACTGACCAATGATCCAATTTTTCATAATTCATATTGGCCTCTAGTTCCTACCAAGATACCAGGTGATTGCCCCAAGTTTGAGGGTAAAGCTGGAGAGGACCCCCAAGCGCATGTGATGACGTATCATCTTTGGTGTTCGTCCAACTCTTGGGTCGATGATTCCATTCGTCTGTGCCTCTTCCAGTGCACTTTAACTGGAGCTGCTACTAAGTGGTATATCAAGTTATCCCATGGCATCTTCAAAGATTTTAATTCCTTAGCCATGGCTTTTCTGACGCACTTTCAGTTACCGGTTCGCTATGAAGCCGGGACGCACCTCCTGACTTCTCTGAAGCAGGATAAAGCCACTCACATTTCTGATCACATTCATGAGTGGCGGCGTCGTCGTAGACTGATCAAGTTTCATATACCTGATCAGATACTAACTCACTAGTTCACCACCTCCTTCATGAATAAAATCGCTCAAGATATTGCGATGGGAGCATGTGTGACGGAAAAACAATCCATTGCGCGTGCCCAATATCTGGATATTGTATATTCTCAGTTCGGCACGATTTATGATATCTTTCCTGATGCTCCACGGTCCGAAACCTCTAAAGCTCCACCTACCCCTACAGTGGATGGTGTCATTGGTTCTGTATCTCAGAATTCGAAGAAATCTTCGAATGGGAAGCAGAAGTCTAATTCTTCCAACAACACTCCTACTAATCCTGCCCCGTCCGATTCTGGAAAAACCGCAGAGGTGAATGTCGTGCAGGCCAATCCTACGGAGAAAACTTCCAAAGGGAAAAAGAAGGGCAAGGGAAACTCTAAATCCGACACCCCAAAGCCAGAATCTAAGCCTCACACTGAGGATGGCTCTCAGCGTAAACCAAAGTATCCCTGCCTTATTTGTGAAGGAGACCATTATACCAAGGATTGTCCATAATGATCTGAGGTTAGTCAACTTCTCAAGGGCTCTAAAGGGACTCTGGCAGTTCTTAAAGAGCCACTCCCGTCTCAGCAGACCCATATGGTTGAACAACCATCACCATCTACACCATTTGGGTCCCAAGTTTTTATGATGAAAAGTGTTGCACCTATCTCCGTCGCTATGCATTCGAAGGATTACAACGAGTCGCCGCAGGCACCCGGGAAGGCAGTTGCGGATGGACCACCTCCCCCCCTGCCTCCGGTTCGTTGGAAATCGAGAAGCCTACTCCTGAACCCATTGTGAAGCCACCTTCTAATGGTGTCTTACGAAGATCTTCTTATAATCCGAATGCCCGTGCCACTCAGCACTACAACATTGTTGAGGATTTGGCACAGGCGCCTTCTGCCATGTCTGCACTAGAAGTTCTTCAAAGTTGTCCTTCACAACAGAAGGCTTTATTGTCTGCAATCGTTGGCATTGAACCCGCCAATTCGAGTCTTCTCACCTTCGACTTAGAGAATTTCACCCCCCGGCTTCCGCATCAGATTGCTCTTGTTATTCAAGTCGAGATAAACGGTCTTAACATCCATAGGGCCGTTGTGGATAAAGGTGCCTCTACCTGTGTTATGTCATCTGCTTTTTGGAAGGCCATTGGCTCTCCGACCCTTTCGTCATCTCCCAATGCCCTAGAGGCATTTTATGGTCGGGAATCCAAACCCCTGGGTGTTCTCGAGAGTTTAGCAATCACTTTACATGGGAAGACTGTCAACGTAGAAGTAGATGTGGTTGATGCCAGACTCAACTACAATATAGTTCTTGGCCACAGCTGGACTCATGCCATGCTCTGCGTGCCGTCTACCATCTTTCGACTTCTTAAGTTCCCTCACGAGGGCAAAATCGTCACAGTGGATCAGTTGTCCTTCTTCACCTCCACCTCTGAGAAAAAAGTTCCATACGTGGATTAGATTCCGAATCCCCCTCACAGTGTAGGACCCGGTCTCTTCAAAGACCCCGTCCTCATGGGTATTTTTCCCACACCACCACCGCACACCGCTCAAGTTAACATGATTTCTAGGTCTGATGACACCTGGCTCATCCCTACGCCTGAGCAGGTGTTTGAGTTTGGAGAATCAATGCCCTTAACTCCAGTAGAGATTAGCTACTGTGAAATTGTTTCTGCATTTGATCCTCCACCTCCTCAGCATGCTCCTTTGAGCATGGCTCTCGACGTCTACTCTCAATCCCCCTGGCTTGGTCAGGCAGATTCACCTGATCCTCTAAAAGAGACTTTTCCTTCTGATGAATCCATCATTGAAACTATGTCTCTTGAGGAGCTGCCTTGGGGCGATGGACATCATCGCTCCTCTTTCATGCCTAGCTTGGGGGCAATGACAGATTGTCTAGAGCGTTACGCATCTCGGGTTCCTACCCTTCCTCTTCAAACGCCGATCTTGACGCACGAGGTTTTTTCGGAAGGTAACCTGAGTAATATCACTCAAACCATTCCAATCAACATCTCCGTTAAACCAGGGATCGTTGATAATATTCACATGGGAGTGACTTGTTCTCCTGATGAGATTCAAGTCTATACTGATCTTTTTAAAGAATTCAGAGATGTGTTCGCCTGGTCTTATGAGGAAATGCCGGGGATTGATCCCATTATCGTAGTGCATGAGACTCCAACCTACCCTGGTGCGAAGCCCGTGCGCCAACGCTTACGCCCCATGCATCCTCATAAAGCCGCTGCAATTAAAGCAGAAGTTGAAAAACTTCTGAACGCGGGCTTTATTTATCCCATCCCCCTCATAGAATGGGTGTCTAACATTGTCCCTGTCGATAAAAAGCAGGGTACTATTCGGGTCTGTGTCGATTATCGCGACATCAATCGCACATGTCCAAAGGATAACTATCCCACTCCGTTCATATACCAAATCATCGACGAATGTGCCGGAAGTGAGATTTATTCCTTAATGGACGGTTTCTCGGGGTATAATAAGATCAATATTGCACCTGAGGATCAAAACAAGACTACTTTCATCTGTCTGTGGGGTAATTTTGTGTATAAAAAGCTCCCGTTCGGCTTGCAGAATGCTGGAGCCACTTTCCAGCGTACAATGTCTTACACTTTCCATGACATTCGCCATATCGTTCAGCCTTATCTGGACGACTTGCCAGCTCATTCAACTAGGCAAGAAGACCACCCTGAACACCTCCGCCAGATCTTCCTTCACTGTAGGCGCTACAATATTAGGCTTAATCCTCATAAATGTCTTTTCTGCGTGGATTCTGGCCGTCTCTTGGGATTCATAGTCTCCAAAGATGGAATTCGCCTTGACCCTTTAAAATTCGAGGCTATCATCAACCTCCCATCACCCTCCTCACTGTATCAGTTACAGAGTCTGCAAGGAAAAGTGAAATTCCTTCGACGCTTTATCCCGAACTATGCGGAGGTGGCTAAAGGATTCACACGCATATTAAAGCAGAATGTTCCCTTCCATTGGGGCGAAATTTCTCAAAAATCCTTTGAGAAGCTGAAGACGTTACTTGTTAATGCTCCTTTGCTTCGTCCGCATGATTATCACCACGATTTCACTTTGTATCTTGTCGCTGCATTTAGCACCATTACTATGGTTCTGGTGCAGGATGACGATGAAGGTAATGAACATGTTGTTTATTATCTATCATGGAACCTCCTCGACACGTAAACACACTATGCTCATGTCGAGATGTTGGCTTTAGCTGCCGTACACGCTGTGCAGCGCTTTCGCCAATACATCCTGCTGCACACGATTACCGTCGTTTCAGACTGTAACCCCATGACGTATATTCTCTCTCGACAATTACTGGGGGGAAAGTACTCCAAATGGATCGTTATCCTACAGGAGTTTGACTTAGAGTTCACCACTGCTAAGTCAACTAAATCACTAGTTTTCGCGGATCTTATATGCTCTCTCCCTACAGACTCCGCTCCTTCATACTCTGAAGACCATATACCGGACGAAACCCTTTTTCTCATTAGTATTCGTGACCCTTGGTATGGTGATATCATTGTGTATCTTCAGACCTCCACATTTCGGTCTGAGTTGACTAAAGATGCCCGACGTCGAATTCGGCATCAGTCTCAACCCTACCGTATCGTAGGAGATACCTTATACCATGTTGGAGTAGAGTCAGTGCTCTGCCAGTGCCTTACCTTGGAAGAGGCTGAAAAGGACCTCAATGACTGCCACAATGGAGCCTATGGTGGACATATGTCCGGATATTCTATTGCTCAAAAGATTCTACGAGCAAGATACTTCTGGCCGTCAATATTCAAAGACTGTATTACGGAAGTCCGCAAATGTCACGCGTGCTAGGTGTTTTAGCGCAAGATGCACGCGCCACCTCTTCCTCTACATCCTGTTGTTACCGTTGGCCCTTTTGCGAAATGGGGAGTGGATTTTATGACGTGTAATCCTCATTCGGCCGGAGGGAATGCATACATAATCGTAGCTGCCGACTACTTCACCAAGTGGGCCGAAGCGATGCCTACACTTGCGGCCGATGGTAAAACAACTGCTCAATTCATCTTCAACCACATCATCATGCGTTTCGAGGTTCCTCAGGCCATTGTTACCGACCATGGTACTCATTTCCGAGATTATATGATGGTCGAGCTGACATCGAGGTTGGGCTTACGCCATGATAGCTCAATGCCATATTACCCTTAGGAAAATGGCTAGGTTGAAGCAGTGAACAAGGTTTTGGTCACCATGCTTCAACGAACAGTTGGGATTCATAAATCAAATTGGCACCTCCAACTATTCTCAACTCTTTGGTCTTACCGAACGTCTGCTAAGAGTGCGACTGGATTCACACCATTTCAACTGGTGTATGGTCTGGAAGCCACTCTTCCGGTTGAATGCAAGATTCCTTCTTTGAAATTAGCTGTAGAACTTCTACCCGACACTTCTGCTGAAGAAGAGCGTCTCTTGTATCTGGAACGGTTGGATGAAACCCGCCGCTTAGCTGCCTTAGTTATTGAGGCACAAAAAAAGCGGGTCAAAGCCCATTTCGATCAATCTGTTTCACCACGTTCCTTTGTTGAAGGGGACCTTGTCCTCCTGTATGATCAAGCACACGATAAGCTTGGGGTGGGGAAGTTCCAACCCATGTGGCATGGACCCTACATAGTTAAACGAATATTAAAGAATGGGGCCTATGAGCTTATAGATTATGAAGGAGTTCTGCTGGCGCAGCCCAGAAATGGGCTGTACCTGAAGAAATACTACGCTTAAAGTCATTTTTTGTGTGGTGTGTGTACATAGGTGTGTTTATTCATTTGTGTGCATGTGTGGTGTGGTGTGCAATGTAAACGTATTTCTGTTGATCAGGTCTTCCTGATTGTGCAGATGTCCATCAATCCGTTTGTTGGGTTTGCGGATGGTGCCTCTCACAGTACCAAGAATCTGTCTTCGGCAGCCTGGGTAATCTATGATCCTACCCGTGAGTTGGTGAACCTGCAAGGTGTGTGTCTGGGACGTGCTACAAATAACGTCGCGGAATATAGTGATGTGTTAGAATTATTAACTGAGGCTGTAAACCTTGGTATTCGTGAATTGCTTGTATATCTAGACTCACAACTCATAGTGTCACAACTCAATGGTCACTATTCAGTAAGAAATCCACACATTTTACGTTTGTATCTGCATGTTCGTTTACTGGAGAGAAATTTTGAATATATTACATATCAACATATACCCCGGTACATGAATACACTAACAGATGCAGTAGTTAATATGGTTTTAGATAGACATTTGCGCAATTTATAAAAACATCATCACATGTGAAAGGAAAATCCATCCAGAAATAGATATGTATATAGATAGATATCGAAATGTTTACATAGCATGTGTCACATAAGATCAAAAATATACATGTTCGTCTTATTACATCTGGAGACGACACGTCTCTCAAAAATATGCATGAAATAAAGCCCTAGGAGGCTGGTCTGCGTGGTGCTCATGATAACAAGTCACTGCACGCACTAGGCAACTCAGTAGACGGTGGAGGCGACTAGGCACTCCCACCGTATGTCTCAAATATGCTAACGATACATCCGCCATTCGGGCATAGTCCGGAATCCCTCGGGCAATCCCCTCAAGGTTCTGAACTAACTCTCCTCCTTCCGCACCCTCCTCATGAGGATCGACTGCAAGCTGAGTTCTCCGCGCGATAGGAGACATCCCGGCTGGTCTCTCTGGGCCAACATCTGCATACACATGTAATTGCTGTCAAAACGGACATGTATCAACAAAAAAAATCATAAAACATAAAAAATAAAAACATATCATACCCAGCTCTTCGTCCCAATCCTCTCCCTCTGGCAGTGGGAGATCTGGGTCTCCAGTAATGTCTATCTCGGCATAAGGCCAGTCCTCAACTACAATCAACTGGCGCCGCAACCACCCAAAAAACTCTGGCCTCCAGGGCATCTGTTGGCCTCCTCCTGCTCTGGGCATTAATGCTGCCCAGCGAGCCATTCTCGGCTCTCGTGGTATCGGCTCCGCTACAATGGCCCCTTGGCCCTGGAATATTGGTAATCGTTCTAGAATGAATGATACCAGGATAGACCCATAGCCAAATTGCTTCAGCTTGGCTTGTTTGCATCTCGTCAGTTGTCTCTTGATGTTCATCGTTACTGCTGTGGCCCAGTCAAACAGTATGGGACTCATGCACTCTGAAGCCAGTAAGAGTTGGGCTTTCGTCACTTCGTGCGGTGCCTGCGATCCTGCAGCCCGTGTGATGGTATGTAGCACTACTCGTAGTGCCAGATCGGGGATGGTTTGGATATCCACCTTTTTACTCCCTGATCCCATTTGTGCCCTTGGGCACACTCGTGCCATCACTTCCTCCATTTTCTCACCAGACGGTCGGCTCCCTGTCAGTATGGGTACCGGACCTCTGCGCGACAGTTCGGTTATGAAGTACACATCAGAAACATCCAGTTCTAACACCTGGTCTCGTCGCTTGAATACTTGTTCTTGTTCATCCCAAATGCTCACCAGGTACTGAAGCAGCTCAGGTTGAGCTCGTAAACAAGGTTTCGGGAAGAATTTCTTGAGCCCACAGTTTCTAAGGGCATTCATGTAGGCCTCATTTTCCATGGCCATTTTGTCCTCTTCCCCATGCTCTCTTTCTTTCCACTCAATCACCATTTTGCTCAGTTTCCCGCATCAACATGGTCACAAAACTTTAATTAGATCTCTGTTGAGCTTCAAAATTCATTCAAATTGATTAAAATGTCGAATTTTTAGGCGGAAAATTGGGTTCGGCCGCTAGCGCCGCTATTTTAGGAATATTAGCGCTAGTTGGCGCAAGCCTTTTGCATATAAAATCCCATTGGCACGGGTCCGTGCCCGATACCTGCGCCAATGAGTGGAGCCCTAAAAATTCAAAGAGTTGCCACATAAGTCTATTGCATGATGGAAAACTATTAAAAAATGGATTGAAATGAAGTACAAGGAAGTGCCTTTTACTTGGAACTGACGGAACTCTGAATGGTAGCCCGGATTAGTCGTAATCACCGCCAGAAGTTTGCACAGTAAATGGACCAATGTTGCTCTTCACTCAGGTAAAAATTAAAAGTAATTTTATTTTTACCATTTAGACTTATTTATAACTTTTTGAGCTCTATTTAGGTTTAAAAAGTCATTTTTTCATTAATATTCCATATGTTTTGTCGAAAATGGATTTTACACTTGCCTTTCTGTACAGAAACAGGTTTTTATGCAACATAAATGGCGAAACGAGTTGTATTTTATACTTTTTCGGACTCGGTAAAAACACGAAAAAGTCACTTTCGAGTCATCTTTCAGCTCTTTTCTAACTCTCTAAACAAGAAAAGATTTCGGAGGCCCTTGTCGTTTCGATCTCGTTAAAGTGGCTACAAAACAACATCTACCCAATATACGTTTACCCCTTTTTCGGGCTGGGATGGATTATTTACGAAAAAGGAATACCCTAGCCTATCGCGACTAGGAGGTTTTCTCGGATATTGTTTTCTACCTTTTCGGGTCTGAAAAACTATTTACGAAAAGGGACCCTTTTGGAGTTTACTTTTCTGCTGTCTTTTCAAACTCTCTAAACATGAAAAGACGTCGAGTTCTTCCTTTGTTAGACTCGTTAAAGCCTGATGACATTGGATTCAGTCGAAATGACGTTCTCCGAGTTCCTCCTTCCTAGGGCTCGTTAAATGTACTAGGATGGATTCGCCCGAAGGGCGGACTTAGATTACAAGCATATGCTATCCCCTTCAAGCTCGTTATAAAAAATAATTGGGGTACTCGCCAGAAATGGTGGGGGGAAAATGGAACCATCGTCATTGTCGTGTCGGCAGTATGTCGCTCTTGAACATGGCACTTGTCTACATTCGTGTCGGGTTGGGGATATCTCATCTCATTATTTCACTTGCTTCCGTGGGTTTGGATAATCTCTTTTGACCTCTCCTCTGCTCATTGCCTCGTCACCATGACATCTGATCCGTTGATGTCAAATACTGCCAAAAACACTATTTGTGTCATTATATGTTCAAAGAGAAGTTGACCTCTACAAATATCAACCTTCTGTTGGTTCTCATATGATCCTGATTCACAACAAAAACATCATGTTCCTCTGTCTCGTGTCAATGATGTGGGAAACATTATGGCCCACCTTCGATCAAGGTCACTTCCTGTCGACTTCAGCTCATTATTCAGGAAGCTGATCTAGAGACTCCATTATGGTACCTTGGAGCCTGCATGCCTCAATGGTAGGTTCGTCACATTCGACATGAGGTTTTCATCATTGGCCTCCGATCGAGTGATTCTACGGGTGTTCGAAGTCAGCTCATTGATTCACATGCCGTAGATTGTACCTGTAGTACCTTGAGGGCCATCGTCATTATTGGTGGTTCCTCTCGTGTCTGTTAACAGCTTTCATCATTGGCTGCTAATCAGACGATGTTCTTGCATGTTCGACTTCAGCTCACATATTCGCATGCTTGAACTTGTACTTTGTTCGGGTCGAGATGGAGCGCAAGACCTTGGGTTCTGTCTGTTGTAATCCAGGCTGCGATTTTGTGGATTATTATTTACATGAATTATTCACTGGATGGCTGCGACCATACCGGAGTCTATTTATCGATCTTCACTGGATGGCTGCGTCCATACCTCAGATCTGGATTATTGTATACTCTGTTATGGATGGTTGTGCCCATACCACATATACATCATGTACTTGAGATATCAGTTGTATTTCTCCACGCAGGTTTTCCGACAGCGGAGTTTCAGTTGGACACGTTCTCGTAAACAATTTCACCCCTCTCTCTCTCTCGGGCCTCATGCTTTAGGGGGCATCTGTTACACAGTAACTTGTTACTGTCCCTACCATTCCCCGTCCCGCACATTGAAGGGCCCATTCTGTGACCTGTGAGCAATGTCATGCCTTGAAACCACTATCATTGCATTCCTCTAAACATGAGCTTCAATTTCCCTGAAGACATCTCCTTGCAAAAACCATAAAAACATCCCTTTTTGCATTGGCGCGGGTAGACGGTTCATAACTCGCGCCACTGGGGAAAATCCTACAAAGAGGCCGCGCCAACTGGTGCTCTGTCCCAGAGTCGCAGTTGTGCCAGCCAATTTAAGGAGTGTTTTTTAAATAAAATGGCGGAAGCTTTGTTTCAACAGACTCAGAAACTGTTATCTATCTTGAGTTGGGAGGTTTGGCTCCGGGAATTCCATGTAGAGGAAGTGGTTTTCCACCTCTCATGGAAGCTTCCTTGAGGATAGGGCCAATCCCACAATTATAGGGATCCCAAATCCCCTTCCTCCATCTATAAAAGCTTTTCCATTTCCATTGCAAGCTAGTCTTGAAGTGCCCAAGTCTTGAATCTCCAAGTTCTCAAATTCCCAAGAGCCTTATGCTGCAAGAGCCCTCATTCTTCCCTTAATGCCAAACTCGAGCAAGGAGACTATCATTGAGAGACTCTAAGAGAGGCTTGTCCCATCCTTGGCAGGCTTTGCGAGACGTGCTCTACTGGAGACCCTTCCGAAGGAGACCTCATCGTCAGAACATTGGTTGTACTCTCTTTCGATTGCTTATTAATGAATGACTACTGGTTATGGTTCCACTCTATTTTTCACTTATGATAATGATGAGTTATATCCTTTCTGACTGATATATAGTTGCGTATCCTGGATTTTATGCTTGTAATCGTGTTGTTTCTTGCATGTGCAGGTGTCCATTCACGGATATCGTGGGGATCGTGATCTGCCGAGGCTGAGGAACGGGAACGCTGTCTCTTCTACGAATCATAGCACTGGACTCCAAGTAGGCCTCCATCATTGGTCTGTTCATTCGCAATTAGGAACTTGCGTTGTAGCATTTGATGATTGTTGCTAGACCTATTCTGGGATAGTAGGGATCGCCTCTGTCTGCAGAGGGGATTTACCTCTTCAACACTATGCGTCTTGAGCTCAACAACTGTACTACACAGAGGTTACGCATATGCCTCCAGTAATGGCCATAAGGAGAAAATGCGATTTCAGAAGAATTATACCACAAATACTTAACTATGATGGATGGAGGTCTATTGGAAAAAATTCAGATCATGAGTCTTTAGGAACTGTTTGACCATCTCTGGAGATGAGACTACCAAGGTGAGAGTGGAGCTGAGGCGCAGGTAGAAGAGCGATCTGTATTTCAGAGAGAGGTCCGCCAACACTTTATGTGGAAGTTCACCCATCATGTGAAGGTTTCCAATAATTGGAAATGGAAATGGTCCGAGAGGCAACCTCAATATTCTTCCCCTGAAGAAGATGAAGGCCCATGCTGCCGCCAATGAAAGGAGAAGAGCAGTAGATGCGAGTTTAACGAAGAACTATAAGCATCTCCGAACTGCGGGGTCAGAACCCAACTTGATAGCCATTTTGACTTCCCCACAAGCCACTCTTGGGATCTTGAATTTATTGGTCAGAACCCAACTCGATCGCCATTTTCACTCTCCACTGTCTCCTCCAATTTGTTTGTTTTTATTTTTTTATTTTTTTAACAAAAAAGAGAATACATTGTCTTCGTTCCTATTCTCGTTTTTCATACAGTGCTTCAATTCATTTTCCAAATGGTACATCTCTTCGTTCCTGTTCCGCATTGGTATATCAATATATGATTCTCTTGGTATCCCCATTGATGGATATTGAATCTAGATCTCGTCATGATATCTTGAATTTATTCCATCTTTGACTATACATTTTTTTTTTCCAACTAAAAAACACTACTCTTTTTCATTAACCAAAAAAAATAGTACATATACTCTTTTTCATTAACCAACTTCATGATATCTTGAATTTATTCCATCTTTGACTATACATTTTTTTTTCCAACTAAAAAACACTACTCTTTTTCATTAACCAAAAAAAATAGTACATCTGCCATTTTTACAATATTTTTTAAAATTTCTTGTTATATTTGCATTTTACTTTTTCCTCATTTCTCTATCTCTATCATGTCATTGATATTTTATGTTCATCATAATTCACGAAATGAATATTACAAAACATGTTTTTCAAAATATCACATAATAGTTTGAATATTTATTCCTCGTCTTCAATCACTTTGTGTTCTCCTTATTATGAGATATTTACGCTACTTACATTTATCAATTTTCTCTGTGAAAATATATTGAAATAAAATTTAGCTCGATTCATATTAATCCTCTCTTATATAACAAGTCTGTTATCCAGTTTTGTTCTAAATAAATACGATGAGATTGAATACTCTGAAAATTTCTAACCAACACTCTAATCCTCCTCATCCAGTGAGAATCAGTGGACAAAAGTTGGTATGGTATGGAGATTGACCTGATGATTCCTTTGGCATCTCCATATACCCGTAATTTGTTAATTCTAAATCACTTTACTGCTATAAGTACTCCGCATAGAGCTACTACCTCTGCCTTGTTGTTCGATTCAATTCCTCTATCTCACCAAAAGTGGAAATATCCACTGACTTCTAATACAATGACAACCCAACAACCACACCTTCTCTTTTTACATGCTCCATCAAAGAAGCCTATTGGAAATGAGTTTTCCACTTCTACATATTTTCATACCAGGGGTTTATAGCATTCTCTGACCAATCACATATCATTGAACAGAGAGATTGCCTTATTAATGTCACCAATGATTTGTACTAGTTACTACTAAAAAATGAGGGCCTTCTGTTTTACACATAATTTAATATGAAAGATTATTGTACTTTCCGTTGTTGCAGTACTAAACTGTTATACAAAACTAGTTGTTTTTAATGCCACTTTTTGGAAGCTTTTCCGGTGGATTTTTCTGATCTAATTTCTCTAAAATCCGGCAAGAATTTATTGAAATCACAAGTTTGATGGATAAAATTTTCACATCTAAGTTCACTAGGGGTTTTTGACGGTGTTGAATCCATATATACAGTCAAAAAACCAATTTAAATAACACAAATCAAGGTTTCACCTCAACTTTTTCTGCCAAATTCCAACACTAACAATTCCAAAAAATCACACTAAAACAACTCCTATACAAAATATGAAAATAACTTGATTCCCACTAAATTAAACTTTAATAATCCCCTACATCATCTCACTCCAACGTGGCATAACTATAGAAAAAATAAGAAATAGCGGCCTACAAACATATCACAAATAACAAGACCCACAAATCCACGTTTTTGTAGATTATTCCAGATCAAGCATATCGTTAAGTTGTAATCTAAAATCGGGAACTGTAACCATTATTTTTACTCAATTGTAAACACAAATGTATGTTACACGTGTTGGATATATATATTATTAAAACAAAAACATACGTTCTATGTCTGTTATATAGAGTTATGTTTCATGTGTTTGATACATATTATTATTTTGTATATCATAAATGCAAATAAGTAAATTGTGTCTTATATTAGTGTTGGATATATTGAATTGGAGTTGTTTTGGGTTGTCATTTTATTAAATGATATGATGATGAGAGGTATTGTTATATCGATTTTCATTTTCACTATCAAGTTGATATTGATGTATTGATTTCCACTTTGAATTTCACTCTCAAGTTGATATTGGTGTATTGATCTTCATTCTGACTCTCACTCTCACCCCCACTTTCACCTTCCAGTGGATAGAGGATGATTTCTTTGAAAAATGTATAAGTATAAATTATTATTAGTACTACTATTATTATATGGGATGAGAAATTATATTCTTAAGGATAATAATAATTTTCTAAGGATTCTTGATTGTTAAAAAAAAAGATTAATTTAAAAATTCTAAAGAAATTTTAGATCATGGAAATTGTACTTAGCTTTATATTTATATATTATTATTATTATGATCCAATTTTAAGGGAGTTGATATCAATTTCACTTAGTTTTATATTTATATTTTATTATTATTATGAGCTAATTTTGAGGGTATTCAAAGAAGGGTTCGAGGGTTAGATTAAGCGACACATTAGATAAATTTTGAGGTAAAAATGGGCTTCAAAACAAAAATGTACAACAAAAATCAACTTTGTAAGAAACAATAGGATTCAATATGATGATGTCAACCATGGGGGATGTTTCACTGTTTTTGGAAAAAAAAGGGCAAAAAAAATAAAAAATCATAGGGAGACAAGTTGAAAATACAAGTTGAAAAGTAGTTTTTGTTCTTTTTTCCCTCCAAAACATGAGGAGGTAATGTAGGCCTATTTTATTATTTCCACTATTGTTTTGTAATATTCCTTATGAGGCCTTTTTTAGACCTAAAATTTTATCTAATGAAGGATCTCTTCTACCTTTCATTGAGATTTTTATTAATTCATTGCTCCTACGGATCAAGTGTGAGATTTCTTACTCTTTTAAGTGGCCCAAGATCTAATCATTATTCTTTTGATATGAAGTATGGTGGTCTGAGATAATCTCATTATTCTTGTGATATAAAATATGGTACTAGGTCGAGACCTAGTAGGATACTCAAAGCATTCTTTTAGTGGTTCAAAATATCTTTAATACTTGTTTTCCTAGATCTAACTCAAATATGTCTCTAGTTCACGATCTAAAGCTATTATAGAATTGTGATTTGATCAGCATTTTGTGTCTCCACATATTTTTTTTTCGACATCTAACTCATATCTTTCAGAGATCTGAAACCATTCCAAAATTATAATTTGATTAGAATTTTGTGTCCCTATAGATCTGTATCATAGCCTTAGACGAGAAGTGAATTGAACTTTGTCTCTATGGTATTGTCAGAGGATCAACCTCTCATTTGTAGTCTTGATTGGAATAATTTGTGAAGAATACCCTTAACACTTGTGTAATCCATCTTGATTGGTAAGTATTATCTATGTCTTGGTGTTTTATTGAAGTGTTTCTCTATGGAAAAGCTTGATTGGGTTTTCCCCTTTATGGGGGTTTACCCTAGTATTTGACCTAAACAATAACATATCTTGTTATTGTGCATTCTGATCTATACTTTCCTATCCTTGCTATTGGCTAAAATTTATATGTATAATTACTTGATGAAAATTGAATAAAAAAATTAATGGCAAATAATGTCACGAGTAATTATCTATAGATAAGAAATGGTTTTTCAACAATGGGTGTTTCCTATCTCTCATAATTTCACAAATAGTTTTATGCATTTCTAGTAGCATGGGCAAAGGAGATGGTAGGTGGAGGATGCATGTTCATATGTATAGCAGTTCATAGTTCCATGGAAATACAAGAGAAAAGAGGAGCAAGACACACTTCTCATCACATGAAAGTTGTGTTTGACGAGATTATAAATGAGGTAATATATTATTATTCTTCTTCTTTTATTGAAGAACTTGATTTTTTTGATAGTGTTAATATATTTATATGGATTTATGAGGTGTTAGGGAAAATTGAGAAGGATAAAATGGATTTTTTCGACCTTCTTGTTTTCTACCCAAATGTTGAGGAGTTGGAGGGCATAGTGAGGATGGAGAAATTGTTTTAGATTGTGGAGGGAGTCAAGTTGCTTGGTGGATTCCTTCTTTTGAAGTCACATTGCTTCCTTTACAGTGTCTTTGAGAAACACATATTTTTCAATTAATAGAAAAATATCAACTAACTCTTAGCTTCAATTTTTTTATATACATGGTCTTGTACTATTTTAATAAATAAGCCTGAAACAATTTGATACAAAACTACATGGAAACCCTTAATAGAAATGAAAACAATTAATATTTTCATTGAAATGCACCTTGCTCTCCTTTTCAAGCCACGTCAAAATGGGTCAACATATCATCTTTAATATATGTTATTGATTATAAAAACAAAAAATGAAGGAAATGCATGGAAAAACTAACAAAAACAGGGAGAGTACAAATAACACATCTCTATATCTTTTAAGACCATCAACACAAATTTCTTCTTTTTTTCTTCATGAGAATGAAAACTCTATAGAAATAGAGATAAAAACATGATTTATATTCAAAACAAACAACCATACTCTACACTTCATTGATAATGTTTTATTATTTGTTTATTCTCTTTGTTCCATTGAATATTTTTTCTTATTAGACATGTATTTTTCATATATTCTAATTTTACAAAACAACATAGTTATAGCTAACAACAAACTATATCATCTATTACTACAGTTGTGAAGCTTTCTTATACATTCTTTTCAAATTTTCATGTGTCTTTTGAAGTGGTCATAGGTGTGATGTAGGGTAGTATAATTTTTTTAAAGACATTTTAACCATGACTTCATTTTGTCAAGAACCACCAGATCCACAACGCTTTTCCAATTTGAAAAGTATAAGCTACAGTTTTGTATCACATACGAGGTAACTTCAATAACTCAAAGTATTTCGTTCTTAGTTTTTTATTGAATACTTTTTTGTAGTATGTCTTTTTTCTATATTTTTGTGCCTTTGTTGATCCTTAAAAAACTATTGGTAGATATACTTGGAATTTTCATTATTTCTACTTCAACACTTGACAATTTCTCTATTTTAATGGGATGGGTCATTGTTTCTTTATCAATATCTGATTCTTTCTGGATATGGTACTTCATCATTTCTTGTGGTGGCCTCTTTTCAATTTTTAACTTCTTAATTTGTGAGATCATTTTTTGACTTTTTTTGAGGTCAAAGGATGGCATCCTAGCTACATTTGCTAGTGAGGGTAAGTAAATCTCCTAGAAATGGTGGCAATTAAAGCTCCCTATTTAACCAACCACAAGTTCAACGATACTCAGTACATTTATCCCTGTCACGTTAGTGTTCTATTATTTCTTCGGCATCTTGTTTGTATATTACATGAAATTCAGTGTTTAGGAATAGTATGACAGATGATTGTACTTATTATTGTATTGAACTATGTTTCTAGCTTTAAATTATATGCTATAGAAAATATAAAGTACCATATTATTGTCTGTTAAATGTGAACATAATGGGTGAACTTGCCAAGATGACAAATGACCATTTTCACTAGCATCATGGATGCAATTATATATTGCAATACAGACTACACAAACATGTGCAAGACTAATAAACTTGAATGAGGGTCATCTTTAAGATATAGTGAAATTCTAGCTACATGCATGGTGAACTAATTGATACTGATGGTAAAATATTATTAATTTATGAAATATTATGGGTTGAACTAACAAGGAAACATTAGATATACATTGTTTTTATTTTTTGGAGAGTCATTAAAATTTTGACATTAAAAATTGGAATGATCATGTGGAAATTTAAGTGCTCTTTATAATTTATGAAATGTTGTCAATCTCCCCTAGGGCAGGCAACCACCATCAACCCAAGGCCTTCTAGCCTTTCACAATTGTTGTCAACTGTCTGGCATGCTAAATTTCTCTTTTAGTATTCTTTTCCGTAGTATATTACATAATGAACTTTCTGCACATTATACATAAATAAAAAGAAACTTTGTGTACATCATACATCATACTTTCCCTTAACATGGGTCTAATGATATCTAGATTAACAGGAAACTCGAATAACATACATATGTTATACATTATTATTTCCCAAATAACACAATCATGTACATTACAACATGATACTTTATCAATCACCATTGCAATTTTCACGACACTCTTTTCAAAAGTTTTTTGTTTCCACTAAGCTACCCATGCTTATTATAAGCAATAATGCTAATCGTAAATATGCATTTCTTAAGCACATATTATCTTATGCAATCATTTTAATTTCCTACATAAAATGTTGTCATTCATAAAATTATATACAAATATTCATTAATGTGTATGTGTCAATAACAATTAGGTTATGAGTGCAAATATTTCCAATTCCCACAATGTTCTGTTACCAACAGATTGACACATGAGTTAATTAACATAATCACTTGTTCACAAATTTCAAATAGCTTTACTCAAAATTGATTTGTGCATATAACTTTCATTAGTTATTCGTTCGTAACTAATCAATGCTATTAATAATATTAATGCATCCATGACACGACTCATTCAAAAACTAGTCATTCAATGCCACTAGTCATTATAGTCAAGTCTCACTACTTGACCCATTGTGTATTTTTAACATCTAAAAGAGTTCATTCAATTTCATTTTAAAACAATCTATCATCTTATATAAGGACTTTCCTCACCTTTTTCATTCATGCATTAGTTTCATTCACCATCACTATACACATTCATTTTTTTTAAGTAGTGCATGGTAAATTTAGTTATGTTGATTAAATGTATGACTAATATGTCATATACCCAATGTTAATAAACAACTCTCACTTTCACTAGTGACGACTCATGTTGTTCATAAATACAACAAAGTTTTATTGTCTTTCATCCTCAAGAGGATTCCAATTTTATGAAAATAGTTTTGAACTCATTACTCTTTAATGTAGTTATAAACATGAATCATACATCTCATGTCAATAGTATACTGCTGAATATATCATTCAATATGTATATTTCTAGAATCATATATCAATCAATATGTAGATTTCTAGAATCATACCTTAACTCATGTCCATTAGTAGCATACCTCAACTTCCTTTCGCTTAACAAATCCCAAAGACACTGGTGCTGCAACCTTTAGCTTTGATACCACTTGAAACATACACCGAAAAATTCATATGGAAATGCCAGGAGTTAAAAAAAAAATATACAAGTTACTCACAGGAAACTATCCAAATCACTATTAAATATTCCTTACTCATCATTACATAGAATGTTCACCAGTTCATAGTGTAAAATTATAATAAGAATAGTAAGCTGCTTAGCCATTAACCTCCTTCATTGCATTACATTAACATAATACTGTATGATGTAACCTTCCACTCATTTCATTATTCATGTAGTCATCACATACTTGACATTATGAACATCACAACAAGAAAGGAATCAACATCATCAACTTGACACAATAATAAATCACATCATTGAACACCAATATACGCACCAATATACCTTGGAAACCACGTAGGGTGAAAACTAGCAAACATTTAATTTTATTATTAAACGCTCATGAGGGTGTTCAGCCCTCACTCAATGGCTTATAAGGGATACCATCCCTTAACCATCGTTTATAAATCTTACAAGGAAACATACAAATATCTAGATTAAAGCTATTACAATAAATATGATATAATTTACTCACTAATCTACATATATTCATATCTTGGTGGCATGGATGTACCTACAATGGTCAATCGTACATTATATCATCCTGCAACTCACACTCCTCTGCAAGAACCATAATCATTTACCTACAATGGACCATCATACATTGGATCATCCTGCATCTCACACTCATCAGCATGAACCATAATTATTTACCTGCCACCATGTTAAGCATAACATTGCCTTTGTACAAGTCACCCTCTTTCCCTACTAATGATGCCTTCAACATACATTGATGTCAAGATTCATAAAGTATTAATCAACCATTTCATAAATCTATACAAGAGAAACCTCTTCCTCTACCCATGTATATTCATGACATGAAAGTAAAATACCTTGGCATTCTCCCTTTAACAACACATACTGCATATTTTCTAGTTATAAGTCATCACGTTAACTAATGTTTCCCTCGCATAAGCACATATTCCTGCAAGACAGTAGCTACATCTCCCAATCTTTTCTTTAAAAGAAACTAATACATCAGTTACGATATTCGTGCATGCGAGTTACATAAATTTAGTCAAAATAAATAACTCTTAAGCTATTACTTTTGGTGCACGAAAGGAAATCTAACATAACAAATGTTGTTCTCATGCATGAAAATGCATATAGATTCCAAAAGAGTCTTCCCAAAGGAATGCATAACTCTGTAAGACTAACGTAAATAAGCATACAAGTTCATTTCCTCTTTTTCAAAGATTATACTAACAATCCTTTCCAATGTAGTCTAACACAACATGCTATCTCTTCCCACATACAAATATGTATATTCTTTCCATAAAAAGCTAATACAAATATTGCATGCCTATGCATAATCTTACTCGAAATGAAACTAACATAATAGTTATGATAGCATAAGGTACTCGCATATAAGTTTTCCTATGGAAACATGATAAGTCAATATTTCCTCTATCCATGCAGAGAACATATCTCTATAAAAAAATGGCTATTATTTGCGCATGTAGAGCTTATCATAATAGCTCTTCTTTAATGTGCATAACACAAATTCCCTTATTGGAATTACATCTCATTAACTATTCTTTTCATGTAAGGATATACATAATTATTTCTCAAAATGAAGTTAATATAACTTAGTTTCTTTATGTAGTTTCTCATGCTTCCCTTTCACGAAATTATGATAGATAACCATCTTTTATGCACAAAACTAGGAAACCATAACAAGGTTAACTTAAAGTTTTATACACCTAAGTCAAGAACTAGCCATGCAATCTTTTCAAAAGGTTACCCTGTTCAAGAAAGTGGAAGGCCTTTATAAAATAATAATAAGAAAATTAACCCTTTATATAGTAAACCATGCATTTAATTCAAAATACCCAATATACAACACAAAAATAACTTGTTTTTTTACCCACTAGAACATGTAACTTTTGCAAACTCTTGCAAAGGAATTGACGCAATGGACTTATCTTTCACACACAAGACGAAGATATTCTTTCCAAATAAAATCCTATAACTTATGTTATTTATGTGTATACTTTTTAGAAGGTAATTCCATAAGATAATACATTTAACCACAAAGACACATTTCGCCTTAAAAAGGGGAATCCCAACTTATTATACCTTCCAATGAAATATTTTCTCATATTTATGTAACTCATCCCAAGAAGGCTGAGCAAATTAATTATTATTCTTTACTATTTTCCCATAATCTTTTTCCAAAAACAAAGCTACATAATATATTTTTGTTTTCACGAAAACAAATATTTTATCTGCACTCTTATTTTCCAAATAGGAGCTTTTATTCTTATCATTTTCCACAAGTAAAAATGCATATGAAATAATTCTCAAGACTGATAACTTACTTATTTGATCTTAGACATAATTATTTTAATTCCTTCCAGTAAAAATTAACAAAATACTTATCTTTTAATATATGGAAATTCTTTGTACAGGCTCTCCTACAATGACTCCTTAGTGGCCATGTACATGAAATATACATTGGCATCATTCACCAATGATTAATGCTTGCATTATGCGATGGTAACCAAGAGTAACAAACACGCTCTTTCTCATATTACTCTTGAATAAAAAACAACCATCACCATTGTTGTTGTCGCGACTATTACTATTGGTACTAATCTTCATAGTGCATTTAACCAGGATCGTTCAATCCATTAAATGCATCCCAAGCCCCAAAATTCATGAATATTTTTTTGTATCTGAATTTTGGTTTATTTCTTGATGGTGAAAAACTAATAACTGTCTCTTTTTACCCACCAGAACATGTAACTTTTGCAAACTCTTGCAACTAAATTACCACAATGGACTTATCTCTCACGCACAAAATAAAGACATTATTTCCAAAGAAGATCTTGTTACTTATGTTATCTCTTTCTATAATTTTTAGAAAGTAATTCCATAAGATATTATCTTCAACCACAATTACACATTTCACCTTAAAAAGGGAAATCCCACTTCTTATATCTTCCCATCAAAATATCTTCTCATATATTTATTTCATCTTGATATGAGAATAAGTTGGAAAATAAGTCACGTAAATAAATAATGGTGAATTTGTTTCAGTCACATCCCAATAAACTAATGAAATACCCTTTTCTTTCATATATATAACTCATCCTAAAAAAACATTGAGTGAAATCATTATTACTCTTTACTATTTTCCCATAATCCAAGGAAAATATATATGATATATATATTTTTTATATATATATGCACTGCTTTCCAATATAATGGATTCATTAATAACCATGCAAATCCATGCATTGTTTCTCAAGATAAAACCTAATGGACATGCTTACCTTTGAAGAACGCTCATAATAAGAACTTCTATTATGCCATAATACTGCATAGCAACTCCCACGGTGTCATAGTTGTATCAACAAAAGTGGCCACGATGTGGGATCAATGCCTCCAGAGAATCAATGAACACTCTTTACTCTTTTCACCAATGCACATTATTTTCCTGGAATGCAAATGTTGGTCCCTTTCTTTTAAACCCGCTGGTCTCTCTTCCATTTTCACACTCCCCTCCATCCCAGTGAATGCAAAAAATAATAGTATATATTTTGTAGTGTAATACGTGTTGCCATTTTCTTGAAAGAGATAATAAGTTAGTTTCTAACTAAATCATAACCCTAACTAATTTATGAATTAGTTCCTTGAAAACCAATCAATTCATAATTCATGGTAACTATATGATAATTAAAATAGTTCCTTAAAAATTGTGAATGCCAACGATTTTATAGGGGTGTTACAAAAGTAAGGAAACAAATCTAATTAAAAGAACTAGAAGTCCTTGTCCAAGAATAAACTAGAAAAATAAAATATAAATGCACCCGTCTAAATGTCTAGGAGTATTTGTATTAACTAAATAACACACTCTTCACCGGATGCGGTTGATTAATGACCATCAGGGAACGTGGCACATCATGCACTTCCCGATGGATTTTGCTTGGGTAGCCCATGTGGCTCCCGGTACAGGCATTTACTCGATCCATTACTCACCACCCTGTGCGAGTTTTTACTATCTCGGACGGCTCAACCAGCTCTTGGTTATGGCGGTTATTTGCGACATGGATTGCATTTTCAGAGGCTTGACTGGTGTGGTGGACGGTTGCAGATCTCCTCCCCCTTTGCACACGATTTTCTCGCCAGGATGCGCTGAGGCAAGTGTTAAGACGAATACTGGGAGGCATTGTTTGTTAGATGCTTGTTTTGAACCGGTTCCGAATTATCACTTCTCTAACAGTCCGTGGTGTAGACTTCGTGGTCTCAGTGGTCTTGTTCCAGCTTCTTCAGCTCCGCTCAGTGGCACCCAGGATTCTCGTTCTTCCCCTGTTAGTTCTGCGTGTTTTGCTGAGCCCAGCCCTGAACCGGTCACCATGCCTCGTCTCCGTGAGTGCATGAGATGCAGATGGGGCTCAAGCCGTGGGAATTCTAATCAGAGGCGCGCGCCACCTTTTCGCAGCTTTGACCCTTCTCTGTCAGGGGATGCTGGATTTCCTGCTGTAGTGTTTGGTGTCGACTCTGTGTTTTCTCCCGTCGCTTTCACCCCCCCTTCGTCCTCCACTCATGAGTCTCCCCGTGTGGCTCCATGTCCCCTTCCACCTCCATTAGACAAACCTCTCAGCGCGCTGAGCTACGGTTTGATTGCACTTCCTGCAATGCCACCCTTACAACTTTTATAATGGTCACTCTTCGAGAAGAAGTCCCCAACATAGCCCCGCCCTGCTCTTCGACTTCGCCCCCCCCCCCCCCCTCTCGGCTCCAGCTTCCCTCGAGCTGCTCCAACCTCCTCTGTTCCGCTTCCTTAGCACGAGTCCAACATGGAGACAGGGCGCACAGGTGGAGGGCACGGTCCCAGCGAAGGCCAAGCAGATAGAAGCGACATGTATGCCTGCAGAATCACCGAAGAGTCTCCCTCTCCTACTCATGGATAGTAGCTGCAAAGTCACTCAGGTTTTTTTGTTCCTTTTATGTAGAAATCATATGCTTCCTAGCTTTACTGCTCTGCTGCACATGCAGTTCACTACTTTTAGCTCTCATGTTAGTTTGTTTTCTGTAAACTTAAAACCGGTTTCCCTCTCATGGGCAGTTCATACTTTATGGTTTAAAGGACTGGTTTCCCATTCTAGGTAGTCCAGATTTTTCTTGACTTGCTTGACTATCAAGCCCAGTGCTCAAGCTTACCAAGCTGACGCTGGTGCAGTTTTGTATCAGTAATTTTACACATAATAGAATTAGTCATACTTAGAAAAAAAAAAAGACTAAATAACACACTCTTGGAGTATTACTTATCATAAGTGATAAAACCAAATTCCTTTATACATTTAAACCAAAAAAAATATAACAAATCTCAAATACATATAATCAATAAAAGTAAAAGAAAGGAGTTAAAAAAAAATGTTTATATATACATATATTTCAAAAGCTTAAAATATATAAATAATTTAAAAAAAAACATTAAATTATAAAATTTTATATACACACGGATATATATATATATACACGTCGTAAGGTTTTCTCTTTTGAAAACAAATCCCCTAGTTGTCATTATAATTGTTATGTTGAGTTGTATTTTAGAATTCAAATTTCCTTACAAGATGCATGGAAATGTTTTCGTGATTGAAATCAAATCTATGATTGGAATATTTTTCTTTCAACTAGAATGGGTTCAGAGCTATAATTTATGCACTCTTTCTTACATTTATATTGTTGATTGGAGATATTGTAGAAATGGAACATGTTGTTGGATGTTGTGTCATCCATGCTTCATGTAGATTGTTGTGTTTCGAAATAAGAAGCGCCAATGAGAAGACAAAATACCAATTAACTAAGTACACTATATAATGATTCCCATTTAAACAAAAGATGCTGATGCACAATTATTATCATAAGTTTGAATGGCTTAAGGTGTAACTTACATAAATAGCTACAAGGCTTCATTTTCCTTGGAATTTATTTTGGGTAGGGCTAACTAATGGATTTTGGGTGTGTCATGTGAAATATAGGCTTATAATGAAGTTTTATCTTTTTTTTTTATGATGTCTAGAGGAGATTTTTGTTATAAATTATCACTAGGATTGTACAATGTTGAAATATCATTTAATCAGACAATATTTCATATTCTAGTATATAAGGTTGTTGTAGAAAGATATGTATTAGATTTATGGGCTTTTGTAGACTAAAGGTGATATTTATAAAATCATAAGAGAATTCAAAGATAGATTCCTTGATACAACCGAACCTTTTATGGATTTTTTTCTCTGTTACATTTTCTCTTCATGTGTGAAGGATTTATTGTAGAGGAAACAACAAATACTTTGGACCCTTACCTTTAGGAAAAAATTGAACCACTGGGCATGACCATATGATTGTTTCAAAGGATGTATGAAGTTATAGATGGGATGAAAGAAGATTGCTTTTACTTCTTGATAGAAAATTAAAATTTTTCATGTTGTTATATTTATAATGCAATATAAGAGGTTGGGGATGTGAGCAGATATTATGCAAGATATAAATAATATTTTTGTATAATATATCCCCCACTCCCTTTGTAAATTATTGTGCAAATATATTATACATTTATCAGTAGTTATTTTATTTGAGAAATCTTGCTATGAAGAAAGAATTAAGGCTTTGGTTGAGCTTGAGATGGGTTATAACAGGGAGAAAAAAACATACAAGAAGACTTAAATTTGGGTATGTATCATTGTGGTTTAATTTGGGCATATGATAGTATAACCATATCACTTAGTGGACTAAAGGAATTTTTTTTTTTGCATTGGTTCCTCCCTTCAATGATATGAATACCAGTTGAAGAAGCATTGTAGATTATTGGAGTAGTCCTAATAGTAACAATAATCGTGACAAGAGAAATAAAATTGATTTGAGTTTTTCCTAGGAGGAGTTTGGAAGAAAAAATTCTTCACCATACTTAGAAGACAATATCCCCATTATATCAAAGAAACATAAAACCTTGAAGAGTATTTTTCCACTAGACAAGGATGTCAAGGCCTACATTTGGTTCAGACAACAATATCCCCGTGCCTTGGCCAAAATTCCCGTCATAGTGATTGTAATTCAATTTAATTTGTTGTTAAAGACCATAAAGTGATATTCTAGCTGGAGACCTAATGTAATTGGTTCATTACCATATTTGAACCTGCTACCTTGCAATACGAAAGAGTGGTTACTTCTATTTGGTAGACTATTTTTTGGACAATAGACTTTAAGTCTGATTGTTGATATCACCATGAGGCTAGCTAGATCTGGTGGCTTCAAGTTATAAAGTAATTTACATCTATTTTTTCCCTAATTTATACAAATTGTTTCTTAAGTATGAAATTTATGAAAATGTAACTTTCATTTAATTTTGTACAAAATGTTGTTTTAAAGTGGAAAAAAACAAATATTCATAAGGAGCAAGTCATTTTCATTTTCATTTGAATTTGTTTATTTTTTTCTTAATGTACGAAGTGTATGATAATTTTTAGTGTTCTTATGTGATTCTGATAAGTTGATAAAATGAGTTGCATTGAGTTGTGATTAGAGCAAATGAAATGATCACACTATTTTATCCACCCTTAAATTTATTTTCATAATGATTTAGGGAGGTTATGGTTTTCCTCCTTTTAACATATACCTAGGTTGTTTGAAGTGAAATATTATTTGAATATCATATTCTATTGTAGAGTATAGTTTGTTCTTCATTATGTTACGGAAAATTTGTTGTGAAAGATTTTTACAAAAGAATCATATGTAGTTTTCTATGTCCATAAAATGTTTCAAGGTTGTCATGACCTATGTTCTGGATGTTGATATTGGAATCACGTACATATGAAATTACTATTATCCATTGGTAAATTTTTGTTTTTATTAACAATGGCTTTAGAATTTTAAAAGAATGAAGAATTTTAGGGCCACATCTGTGTAGGTATGTTATTCACTAAACATGTGTAGGTATGCTATTCACTAAACATTTGTCTATAGGGCCATTGCCCACTTGGAGATAAAGCTCCCCTTTGTTATTCTCCACAATTTGAGCTTTGGTCAGGGGATAGTACTCCACCAGTAAGAGCAGTCTTCTCATCTTATTAAATTTCAAGGACATATCTCATGTTAATAAGCTCATACTTGCTACAAACACTTAAAAAAGTCAAGGAAAATTAATGGCTATAGAGATAAGATCCTTGTTCTTTGTCTTTTCACATCCAACGATAAGTTGATCTATTATATTTTTGGCACTAGTAAGATGCTTATGTGGATTTGCTAACATCGAAACCTGTAGCAAAATAGCCATTAAGGAGAGAAGTTTATAAATTGGCACCCATTTTGTATATGTGTTTCCATGAAAGTAGTGCCACATCAACATATCAAACATTCCCTATGTTGAAAATAAAATACAAAAACTTTGATAAGTTGATTTAGTGCAAGAAACCTTGATAAAATAAGGTATGCACGTAGTTTGCATGAACTACTGTTAGTAAAAGAGAAACACATCAGAAACATTTCATATGGTTTTCTTTTACTTTCATATACTATTACTTCGAAATTTAACACCTTAGTATTTTTTATATTTGATTCTTATCTTTCGTCTTTCTTTTTTTTTACCTTACTTGGGTTCTATAGATTAAGCGAGATGAACCAGTCTCATGGTTTAGCATCTATGTATAGTGACTTGTGATTTACTGGATCAATTACCAATCTGATTGGAATGCATATAATAAATTTTTCATTTTTTTATGATTCAGATATAAGAATAGGTTATATACATTTTTGGGGCCATTATTTTAAAGAAAATGTGAGGTGTGGTCTTTTCATGAAAAAAAGAAGCATTATTTTCATGGTGGTTCTTATGGATTACAATTGCTTTATTTTCAAGATAAAATAGTTTAAATGTTTTTGAATGACCTCTACACATTCAATTGCTGAATTAAAACAAGAACATGGAAGATACCTAGGGGATCAATGGTAAAGAGCAATGTGATCTTATTTATGAGCGTTCGTGTAGGCATAATCAGAAAAACTATTTAACTTGAACATAAACAACATGATTTGTAAGGATCAAGGAAGAAACATTGCAGTAACATTTCATTGTAGCATGGCCCTTTTCTTTTGTTGATATTTTTCTATCCTTCAACAATTCTCAAAGAAGCATAAATTAGTGTTATATACTATCACCTTAGGAATTTTCCTTTTGAACATCTGATGAAATTGCTAGTTAACTTCCCTATTAAATTGTGAAAGTGGATTATATTGACTAAATTGACTAGATTTCACATATATGACAAGATTTAGAGAGTGTTATTGTACATTAAAAGTTTGGATCATAAACAACAATTAATTAAACTTTCCAAAAAAGTTTGGAATTTAAATATAATAAATAAAAAAATCCAACGTTTCCTAACTAAAAGATGTTAAAGGAGAATAAAAACATTATAAATAATCTATGTTAGTTGTAAATTCATGATATTAATTGTATTTTTATTTGATTTCAAATATCAGAAACAAATATAGCAATAACTATGACATTTTTATTATGATAAGAATTTATAAAAATAATTTAAATATACAATAGTTATTATGTGAAATGAGAAATTCTCTTTTTGTTTCTGTTTTTGGTTTTGTTTTTGAGGTGATATATTTGTAATTAAAGTTAATAATTAAATTATTAGCAAGTGAATGATTATCTCCAGAAATAATAGAAAGATTTGGTTAATTGTCAAGTATAAGTGTTTTTTACAGGAAAAAAAAAAAATATAAAAATTGTTTAAAATCTTTGAAAAGAAACACAATATCAAATAGGAATTAGATGTACAATTGATATTGATAATAATTAGTAATGTGAAAATTGAATATTATAAGAAGAATATTTGCAAGGAGTTGAATTTTAAGCCATAATTAAGTAGTATAATTAGTACAAATGAAATATTTATTTTAAACTAATTCTTTTTTTATAAATAAATTTTCTCTCACTTAGTTTTCTTTTAATCAAATTATACCATATCTAAATATTTTTCCTTTTTATTTTCTTTTGATATTATAATAAAATCAATGTATCCTCATTTTAAAATAAATTAAGAAAAACTATTAATCCACCACTCTGTATTAAAAGGAATACTATTATGATTTGATTTCCGCAAATGTTTTGTCTCATTTTAAGATATTTCCACAACTTTGTGTGTTGAAGAAGCATCCTCCATCTGTATTTAAATTTTTAACATGGAATTAGCCTGTGTTTAAAGTTTTATAAGGCAAGTGTTTTTACTGAGTTAAAAGGTGTTCTGATTTTTTTTTGCTAGGTGTATTCACCAACAAGGAGAAAGTTTTTAAACAGTGAGAAAGTATTTTTTACACACTAAAAATGGAATAAAGAAGCACAATCTTGACTAATCCACAAATGCAAAAATTACGATTATTGTGCTATAACAATGAAGACTATGTTTTCTTCACAAGACATTTGGGAATTGGTGGACAATGGTTTCCAAGAACCAGCAGATGCACTAGCATACAATGCTTTGACACAAGGAGAAAGAGATTTGTTTAAAGACAACACGAAGAAAGACTCAAAATCCCCCTTCTACATTTTTCAAGCAGTTAAATCTAGTGATAAATATTACTGATGTAAACTTTGATATAATTTTTTTGGTTAATGATGATTAGTTGCAGATAATGCAATAGAAACATCATATATTCATGATGTGATTCACTGATAAAATCCCACTTGAGTCCGTGGAAGATAAATTGTTTGCAGCAACATAGGTTAGAGAAGAAGAGACAAATACAAAGATAAAGACAAAGATAGAAACATAGATAAAGATATATAGAGATAGCGAGGGAAGCGCAACAAGAAAAATCTCTCATTGTAGAGCAAAAGGACCAGAACGAAGAAGAGACAAAAACAGAGATAGAAAAAGAGGTAGCAAAGGAAGTGCAACATAAACAAGCTCTCATTGCAAATCAAAAGGAAATAGAGACAGAGACAGAAGCAAAGAAAGAAACACAATATGAGAAAGCTCTCATTGTAGATCAGAAAGAATAAAACCAATGTGGTTTTGGAGATGTTTTTACACTTACCATTGATTTCCATTGTGCAGGAAAACAAAACGATTATGAAGAAGAGTTGAATTTCCTTGAAACATGGCTTGAAACACCCTGTCTATATGAGGTCTACACAAAAGCTATAGATATGAATGTTGAAGACAGCATGCATCACGAACATGTCAATGAAATTTTCAAGTATTGGAGTTTTGAAGAGATAAAATATTATTCTCATCTTATGTTGCAGCAGATTGATGATGAAA
Organism: Pinus albicaulis; assembly: GCA_034641835.2. Lineage (NCBI taxonomy): Eukaryota > Viridiplantae > Streptophyta > Pinopsida > Pinales > Pinaceae > Pinus > Pinus albicaulis. The sequence continues at coordinate 157,027,707 of CM076583.1, read as the reverse complement.
AGCACAGTGCAGAAGATAATATGTGGCAACAACCCACATACAATTCATTTATTGAAGAAGTCCAAGACATGCTTAGACAACCTGCACTAGAAAATGAAGAAACTGAGGTTTGAAGGATACAAAAAAGTGAAAAATCTGAAACAATTTAGAGCCTATAGAATCTCGAAGAAGAAAAGAAGAAAACTAAATCTAGTTGAAGTCAATTTTTTAAATGGTAAATCTATGTGAGACATAGACCAACAGATATCTTAATTAAATTTTCATGTGGCTTTAATTAAGGGGGAGTGTTGGAGAATCTAATTCAAACCACCTGATAGGTGTCCAAACTGTCCATCCAAGTATCCCAATTCAGTTTTGGTTAGTACAGTTTTAAGTTGAGTTTCACTCCAATTATTTATTATTGATGTTTCCAATGTAATTTTATTTAAGTAATTCCTAATACTCAAAAGAGCAATACTTTGCTCCACTTTTTTTCAGTTTTCAATACTTATCATTTATTTTAATAAAAAACCATCATCACATAATGAAAATCTACAAACAATTAATCTTGGCTGCTGATAGCACAACCCCTGGTATTAGGTCCCGTGATGCTCTCTCACACTGACACAAAGGGAGATGGCTAACGGTATAAGCAAACAAAAGCAGAGATTGACAAACCCTTACCGACACAGCGTAAACAGAGACATAAAAGCAGAGAGCAAAAGGCCACGGCCATAAACGATAAGCTAAAGCGGGGCTGGATATGAACGTAGCATAAAATATTCTAGACCGTTGATTCACCTTCTCTTGTAGTTTGCTAGTAATTTTATTTTTTTCGAGTTGTTCAAAATTAATTAATAGTTTGGAAAAATATGTGGTCTCAATTATTTCAGGTTCTTTTATCCAATGGATAGGGTTGACATTGTCTTATAAGCCCCAATTCTCTTTGTGAGAAAAGAAACAATTATGGAAATTTTATGAAAAGTTAATTTTATGAGGAAAGTTATGGGTTGTCAAAATCTAAAATCTATAATAAATATTATGAAAAATTTAAATTATGGACTGACAAAACCAAGAATCTATTGTAATTAGAATGAGTCGAAATATTTACATAACAAAACATTATAACCTCTTGTCTATACTTAAATAATATAACCACATTCCCAAGTACCAAAAATAATACATAAATTTAAATTATAGACTGACAAAACCAAGAATCTATTGTAATTAGAATGAGTCGAAATATTTACATAACAAAACATTATAACCTCTTGTCTATACTTAAATAATATAACCACATTCCCAAGTACCAAAAATAATACATTTATGATTAAATAAAAATTCCTTAAAAATCCATGATAAATATAATAACCACATTTAGTTTTAACATATTCATAAAAAAACATTATAACCTCTTGTCTATAACTAAATACTAAGTACCAAAAATAATATATTTATGATTAAAGAAAAATTTCTTAAAAATCCATGATTAATATAATAATGACATTTAGTTTTAACATATTTAGCATAACAACCACGTTCATAATAGTTTTGCATTCACTGAATCCTATAAAAAAACAAAATTCAAAAAATAGATAGTTGGAGTGCTTTAATTGCATTTTTTATGGTGGAAATGAATTCAATAGCATAAAAACCCTTAAGGGACCCAGAAAATTAAAATTTAACAACTATAAACCAAATTTTAAAAAATCTTTGCCTAAATTTCTCATAATCTTACCAAAACTTCTAAATTGTTATTATTTTTTTAGACTGCAACTTTAAGATATACTTAATTCGCTGCATTAAAAAAAAAAAAACTACTTGTTTTGTTTACATACTCCATTAAACCCTTCATTACTTTACAAAACACCATATTTGTTTACACACCTCTACAACAAATTCGCCCTTCATTAAAACCGTCCTTGGAACTCTTTCTATCGGTTGTGTCTGAAGAACTTTAATTCCTCGCAGATTTCTTCTTCTATGGTTTTCTATTGTTTTAGTTAATATTTTGGAATAGTTTTAGTTAATATTTTGGAATATGTTAATTGTTTTTAGTTATTTTTTTTCAAATTCTAAAATATTTAAGTGTAAATTTAGTTAATATTTTGGAATATGTTTTCAAATTCTAAAATATTTTTTAAATCTGCATTAGAATAACTTTCTAATTTATTTTTTTTAAATTAAAATCTATAATAAAAGTTTTTTATTTTTATTTTTTATTAAATTTTATTTAAATATGGAATTTAGTCTTCATAATGGTTGAGGATGAGAGTTACCTATCTCTTATACCATCAGAAAGGAGCATCCAGCTTAACACAGTTTTAATAATAACATGTCACTAAAAACATATTGTTCTTTCATCCAACATTATGACATATATGTCATAGACTCAACGTACATACCTACATCAACAGTGACAATATAAAAAGATTAAGAATTGGAACAACACAGAGTTCTTGTGCTTGTAATTCCTTTATTCTTTTTATAAATGTCGAATATCTCTTCATTCATATCAATCATAAACCTCCAATTAAAACAGTACAAGAGTTCTGTGCCAACAAACTCTACAAGAAGTCCGGGGAATCCTCTGATGCCTGCTCCTAAAGGGAACCACTCAAAGTTATATATATATGCTAATTATATGCTTACAGATAATAATAATTTATAAAGCTTTTTTATTTAAAAAAAAAAATTGATTAGTTTAAAAATTCTATGGAAATTTATCATTATAATAAGTTTAGTTAGTTTATATGTATATAGTATCTAGTGGAATTATCAAATAGTACTCTGCAGACACAGGTGAATGGGGCATTTGAACTTCAAACATCCTCTAACATAATACTTTATTTTCATCGCCATTGTTACTTAAACTTGTACTATATTAACAATTTTAATAATTTTTTTGAGAAACGCAAAAATCATTATATTAGCAAAAATATTGTACATAAAATACATCCAGAGAATTCTTGAAGGGACCGGCCATCTTTGCTATAAGGATAACGAAACCGGATAGGTTGATAAATAGAGGAAAAGTCATGGTATATGCAAAAGACCTTTCCTAAAACGAAACCAGGTAGGCTGTTAAGTAAACTAAAAGTCATGATATATGCAAAAAGACAAAATTTCAAACAATTTACAACAAATTTGTGCTAAAATGTCTATATTTGTACGCATTTTCTTTTTTAAGAGGAGAGGGAGACGAGCAAGTGGAACGAGGTAAAGAACCCAGTCATGCTATTAGCTTTGGCTTTCTTTTGGGATTGAATACAGCATTAATGAATCACATCCATATTTTGTGTTAAATGTCTGTATTTGTATTTGTAAGTGCATTTTCCTTTTTAAGAGTAAAGGAAGACAAGCAAATGAAACGAGTTTGAGAATTTAATCATGCTGTTAGTTTTGGATTTTTTTTGGAATTGAATATAATTGAAGGATCAGATATCATACATTTTGATGGAGGAGCATCCAGATTTCGCTAACAATGTAATTGGATGTTCACATATTGTGGTTAAATATGAGATGGATAAAAATTGGCCATTAATTTTCTTTTTTAATTTTAAATCAGAGAAATTAGTTTGTTGGATTTATTAGATTAATTAGGAAATAAAATTAAAAATTGGTTTTATTTTTTAATTTTAAATTATAGAAATTAGTTTGTTGGATTTGTTAGATTAATTAGGAAATAAAACTAGAAATTGGGTCCTCCCTGGGTAGAGATTAACCCAAGTAGGCTAAGAACTGAGAAATAGGATAACATTTAATTGAGGAATAAATAAAAAAGAAATCTATTTTGAGAAGAAGGGTCTTTTGGATTTTAATATATAATGTGTTGAATAGATGAAACAAGGGCAGAGAGAGTGGAAGTTGTAAAAGAGAGATTGAGCACTGGAAAATTGATGAATCAAGCCATGAAGGGCTAAATTTCTGTAATTTCTATTTCAAGAATAACAACTGGAAAATTGATGAATCAAGCCATGAGGGGCTAAATCTCTGTAAATTCTATTTCAAGAATAATAGATTGAAGTGTGTGTGGAAAAAGTTGTGGTTTTGGGTGCTAAATTTCATTGAAAACCTTTGAAAAATCAATTCTGCATATATTGGTACTATTCTTCTATTTTCTGCATTTGTATTTGAATTTAGTAGTGAAAAGCTGAAGGGTTCATTGCAATGAGTGAGTGTTCTAAATTCATTTATGATTGATATATTAAAAATGGTGAAATTGATTCATTATAGAACCTTGTTCCACACAGAATTTGTGTGTTGGTTTTGAAAAGCGGACTTTAAAACCATGAATGATATATCACATTGCTCTACGGTGGGTTATAGTAATTTTTTAAACCATGCGATACACTCCCGTAGGTGACACGTAGTGTAGGGACAGACGAAGAAAACCATTTTTATCGCAAATTTTAAAAGTGTTAAATGTCGAGTTAGTTTATATGCGATGACTGTCGGATTTGGCAGTTGAATAGAGGTGGAGTGCGATGACCGTCAGATTTATGAAGGTCTGTTTGAACGGTGGCAATTCTGTGTAGGATGGGATTAGCATGGTCAACGGGATTGACCACGTTTTATTATTTATGTTAATTGCTCCACTTTTAATGAATTTTCCATACACTATGTTGATTTGGGTTTCTTATGCATATGGTTTTTAATAAAAAGGATTCCTCTGGTTGTGTGAGTATATTATAGAGAGAATATTAAAAAAATTACAATTTTTTTGTTGGGAACCCGGCATAATTTTGGTATCGGAGCCCACATTGTGTTGTTTTACAAAATTCCACCAAGAAGAGGCGTAGGAATAGGCCGGCGACAGCTTGCAGCAAATGCAGTTTTGCTGGAAGAAGTACAAAATCTTCAAACACCGATGGAAGCTATGGAAACAGCCCATAGAAGAGCACCTGATGAAGGAGGCGCTAATGATGCAGAGGAATCTCTTGAAGAAGAAGAAGAAGAAGGCAATGAAGTAGCTAAGGTGTTGAAGATGTTGGTGAAGGCAACTAGAAGACCAAAGGTGGACATACCTATGTATGAGGGAAATCTCAATGTAGAAGAATTAATGGACTGGATCAGTTCATTAGACACGTACTTTGACTTTGAAGATATTGAAGACAAAAATAAAGTGAAGATTACAGTTACCAGATTAAAAGGTCATGCAATTATTTGGTGGGTGGGAAGAATTACAGCTATACAGCCAGAGAAAAGGAAAACCCAAAATCAAACAATGGGACAAGATGGTGAGAAAATTAAAAGGTAAATTCATGCCCAAGGATTATCAAATAAATCTTTTTAAGAAATTACAAAATTTGAAGCAAAAAGGAATGACAGTGAAATAATATAAAAAGGAGTTCTATAAATTGAATATTAGAGCTGGACATGTAGAGGATGATGTGGTCAAAGTAACCAATTATATAAATGGTTTGAGATATGATATTCAGGATGAAATCAGTTTCTTAAATCTAAAGACAATTGAGGATGCTTATCAGGTAGCCTTAAAAGAAGAAGAGATGATACAGAGGAAGCAAAAATAGAGGAACTGAGGTAAGGGTTCCGTAAGAGGCAGAGGAACATTTAAACCCAGATTTCAGCACTCCTAGAATGAAGCAGGAGGCTCAAGTAGCAGATCACCACAGAGAGGAGACTCTGGTCGAAGAAGGTTTGTACCTAAAGGTAGAGGTTGAGGAAGAAAATTTCAGTGCTATACATGTGGTGAACGGGGACATGGGTCATGGGACTGTCCTCGTAATAAATCAACAACTCAAAGAAATGTTAATGTTGCTGAAACAAAGGAAGAAATTCCTCAGAATGCAGGTAAAGAAGAACCACCCGAAGCAAGAGAATCCTTGTTATTAAAAAGGGTATTTCTTAAAGCAGAAAACGAAGCAAGAGAGCCAGCTTAGAGAAAGAATCTATTCAGGACTATATGAAAATCCAAAGGGAAATGTTGAAAAATGGTAATTAACAGTGGAAGTACTGACAATCTTGTTTCTACAAAAATGGTAGACAAGTTGGGATTAGAAAAGGAAGTACACCCTACTCCTTATAAAGTGTCATGGATACAAAAAGGACATGAAATTAACGTGACAGAACAATGTAAGGTAGAGATCCAGATAGGCACTTACAAGGAAGTTATATTATGTGATGTAACGCTGATGGATGTATGTCACATATTGTTGGGAAGACCTTGGCAGTTTGGTCAGAAACCCATACATGATGGTAGAAGAAACACTTATACCCTGGAGAAGGATAGAAGAAAACATACACTTCTACTATTGAAGGATGAAGCCGACAAAGGAACATCGGGAAATAGTGTTCTGCTGATGAGTGGAAAAGAACTATTGCAAGAAATTGAAAAGATGAAGAAATGCATTTTGTTGTCATAGGGAGACCTAAGGTAATTTTGACTTCCACAAACTTAGATGATTTATCTGGAGAAATAAAAACTTTGTTGAATGGTTTTGCTGATATTATTGTGGATGAGTTTCCAAATGCATTACCACCAATCAGGAGTATTAATCATCATATTGATCTAATACCTGGAGAAAGTTTTCCGAATAAAGTAGCATATAGATTAACTCCTCAAGAAAATGCAAAAGTTGGAAGACAAGTGCAGGAGTTGATGGATAAAGGGTTGGTAATAGAAAGCCTTAGTCCATGTGCCATACCAACAGTACTTAGTCCAAATAAAGGAGGAGAATGGTGCATGTGCACATATTCCATAGCCATAAATAAAATCACCATCGGGTATCGTTTTACTTTACCATGAATGGATGATTTAATGGATTGCTTGAGTGGATAAAAATATTTTACTAAGATAGGTTTGAAGAGTGGTTATCATCAGATAAGAATTAGAGAAGGGGATGAGTGGAAGACTGCATTCAAAACAAACATTGGGTTGTATCAGTGGTTAGTGATGCCTTTTGGACTCACTAATGCACCTAGCACATTCATGAGATTTATGAATGAAGTATTGAAGGAATATGCACGTAAATTTGTCATTGTTTACCTTGATGATATTCTAATTTTTAGTCGAAGTAAAGAAAATCATCTGGAACATCTTAAGTTGTTTCTGAAAACTTTGCAGAAAGAAAAACTGCTAATAAATCTGAAGAAATGCAGTTTTATGAAAGAATAGTTAGTCTATTTTGGTTTTTTGGTTTATAAGGAAGGTATGAAAATGGATCCAGAGAAATTCCAAGCCATTTGGAACTGGCCAACTCCAAGAAACATATTTGAGGTAAGAATCTTTCACTTTCTTACAAGTTTTTATAGAAATTTTATCAAAGGTTTTAGTCAGTTTGTGCACCGATTATTGAAACAATCAAAGAGAAAAATCATCCATTCAAGTGGACAGAAGCAGCAGACCAAATTTTAAGTTGCTGAAGAGAAAAATTACAGAAAAACCAGTTTTAGATTTGCCTAATTTTGAAAAAAATTTCCAAGTTGAAACTGATGCTAGTGGAGTTGCAATTGGAGAAGTTGTAAGTCAGGAATAGAGACCAATAGCATACTTCAATGAGAAACTGAATGAAGCTAAGAATAAATACTCATCTTATGACAAATAATTTTATGCTGTTGTGCAAGCCTTGAAAAAATGGAGACATTATTTGTTACCAAAGGAGTTTGTATTGTATTCTGACAATCATGCGTTGCAGTTTATAAACAACCAGCCTAAATTGAACCATAAACATGCCAAATGGGTAGGATTTTTGCATATCTTTACTTTTGTGATAAAGCATACAAGTGGTAAGTTGAAAAAAGTTGTTGATGCTTTGAGTAGAGTGAATTTAATCATGCAGGAATTACAAGTTGGTGTTGTAGGATTTGAAGGAATGGTTGACATGTATAAAGAAGATGCAGAATTTAAGGAAATTTATGCAGCTACACAAAACCCAATAGTTCATAATAGAAGCCAGTGGTTGGATTATATTATCCAAAGAGATTTACTATTCAAAAATAATAAATTATGTATTCCTAAATGTTCTATGAGGGAAAACATAATTAAAGAGAAACACAGTGGAGGTTTGTTTGGACGATTTGGAGAAGACAGGACTTTTTCTCAGGTAAATGCTTTTTACTACTGGCCAAAGATGAAAACTGATGTTAAGAGACTTGTTGATAAATGCAGGATTTGTCAGCATGTTAAGGGAAGAAGCCAAAATACAGGATTGTATCAGCCATTACCAATACCAAACCGACCATGGGATGCAGTTAGTATGGATTTTGTTTTGGGTTTTCCAAAAAATCAAAGAGGAAATGACTCCATTTATATTGTGGTAGATATATTTTCTAAAATGGCTCATTTAATTGCATGCAAGAAAACTAGTGATGCAACACATATTGCTAATATGTTTTTTTTAGAAGTTGTAAGGTTGCACGGATTGCCTATAAGTATTGTGTCTGACAGGGATACAAAGTTTGTTTTGAATTTCTGGAGAATTATTTGGAAGAAACTAGGTACCAACCTTAGTTTCAGCTTAGCATATCACCCTCAAATGGATCGGAAGACTAAGGTAGAAAACGAAAGCCTGAGAAATATATTGAAGAGTTTAGAGTATAAAAATCCTAAGCAGTGGGATTTAGCACTTGCTCAGGCTTATTTTTCTTATAATAATACTCCCAATCGAAGTACTGGGATGATTCCATTTCAAATTGTATTTGGAATGAATCTAGGAGGTGTGTATGGGCTCAAGAATTTGGGCAAATAGGAGACAAGAATTGCAAAAGAAGAAGAGTTTTCAAAGCAGAGGAAGAAACTATAGGAATATATTAAAGACAATTTGCAGGAAAGCAGTGGCAAATACAAAAAGAGATTTGATATGAAAAGGAAAGAAAAGGAATTCCAAGTAAGATACCTAGTCATGGTTTATCTAAGAAAAGAAAGATTTATTGTCAAGACTTACAATAAATTAAAGATGAAGAAGATAAGACCATGTAAAATTTTGAGGAAATTTTCTTCAAATGCATATGAAATAGAATTTCCAGAAGGGATTGGAATAACACCCATCTTTAATGTTTCATATTTGTACCCATACAAAGGAACAGAGGAAGAGTTATAGGAAGACTCTATAGCAGAGGAAAACCAGACTTTAAATTGGGAAGAATAAATGCCAAAAAAAGTCAAGAAGGAAGCGGAAACTGTTCTAGAGAAAAGAGTATCCAAAAAAACCAGAGGACGGGTTTATTTTTAGTATCTAGTCAAATGGAAGGGACAGCCAATGGAGGATGCCAGTCAGTTGACATCAACAGAATTACAGAAGTATGGAGTAAATCCTGAAAGTTTGATAAATGATCATTTTCTTCCCCGGGAGTCTGATGCAGGAGCATCTAGACTTAGCCAGCAATATGATTGGATGTTCACATGTTGTGGCTAAATATGAGATAGATAAACATTGACCATTAATTTTATTTCTTAATTTTAAATGAGAGAAATTAGTTTTTTGGATTTGTTATATTAATTAGCAAATAAAATTAGAAATTGGTTCCTCCTTGTGTGTATATTAAGCCAAGTAGGCTAAGAACTGAGAAATAGGATAGCATTTAATTGAGGAATAAATAAAACAGAAATCTATTTTGAGAAAAAGAATTGTTTTCAATTTTAATATATAATGTGTGGAATAGATGAAACAAGGGCAGAGAGAGTGAAATTTGTAAAAGAGAGACCGAGAGCTGGAAAATTGATGAATCAAGCCATGAAGGGCTAAAATCTCTGTAATTTATATTTCAAGAATAAAATATTTAAGTATGTGTGGAAAAAAATCGTGGTTCTGGGTGCTAAATTTTGTTGAAAACCTTTGAAAAATCAATTCTGCATATATTGGTACTATTCTTCTATTTTCTGTGTTTGTATTTGAATTTAGTAGTGAATATATTAAGGGTTCATTAGATAGAATGAGTGTTCTAAATTCATTTATGATTGATTTATTAAAAAGGGAGAAATTGATTCATTATAGAACCTTGTTCCACACAGAATTTGTGTGTTGGTTTTGAAAAGCGGTCTTTAAAACCACGAATGGTATATCGCATTGCTCTACGGTGGGTTATGGTAATTGTTTAAACCATGCGATACACTCCTGTAGGTGACATGTAGTGTAAGGACGGACGAAGAAAGCCACTTTTATCACAAATTTTAAAGTTGTTAAATGTCAGTTTAGTTTATATGTGATGACTGTCGGATTGGGTATTTGAATAGAGGTGGAGTGCGATGACCGTCGGATTCACAAAGGCTTGTTTGAATGGTGGCGATTATGTGAAGGACAGGATTAGCATGGTCAATGACAGTGACCACGTTTTATTATTTATGTTAATTGCTCCATTTTTAATGAATTGCGCATACACTATGTTGATTTGGGTTTCCTATGCATATGGTTTTTAATAAAAAGGATTCCTCCAGTTGTGTGAGTATATGATGGGGCCCAGCCCTCCTTAAGACCTGCGCTTAAACTATGATTTTACTGTTTGAATAAATCTTAATATAAGTTATGAATTAATGTTTCAATTGTTGGTTGTATCATATGATACATTACAAATTTGTTTTAATTTCGCAATCACTGTGTATTAATTACCACTCGTCCTTGTGAGTAGGCGTGAGATAGACATCTGTCCTGCTTCTCGAGATTTATTCTCCCACACTATCTCTAGCCCTAACACTGTTCAGTTGACATTCATTTTATTTTGCTCGAATTTTTGTGAGGGTTTCTTTGTGACTGTCTCAGCCGATATGGGGTTCTGCTAGTTCTTTTCACACTGTCTCTGTGGGCAAGCGTTTTGCTAGGTCCTTTATGGTTTTCAACAAGACTTCAGCAACAAGGTGGTTGTTATTTCTTATTCATCCCTTCTGTATATGTTTCATTTTGACATTATTTTAACTTCCACCCTCCAGTTTACTTGTAGTTTAACTGATTATTTCCTGCACCTACAGGTCGAGGTCGTCAATATTTTCGGCATCCACTTCAGTTCAACAGCTCTCTTATGGTAAGTCGTCCATCCCTGTTTCAATTCTTCAGCATTTTTATGAGTTACTAATGGTCATAGCTCCTTGTGAGCAGACCCTTGTCGACTGGTGACCGAAACTCCTTCTTTGTTCATCGTTTCTCCTTTCTGGTGAGTTACACTCAGTAAACCTTCTCCTTTTCTCTTATTCATATTTCGATACTCTGTTTATATCATACCGAGACTTAACTCTCGTTGTTTTGTTCTCTTTGCAGGTAGCCGCAGTCTATCCGTTCGCGATTCTTCTCCTTCACAACTATTGACCCCAAATGGGTAGGGTCTTGACCTTTCTCCGCCTCTGGTGGTTTTGTAATCTATTTTGGTTATGTGTCTGGGCTTCTGTGCCTCGTTATCTTGTTGTGGATTCCACTATGTTTGGTCTGTTACAAAATTCTCTTTATTGGCCAATAGACCAGGGTTTTGTAAGCAATTGCGCGATCAATTAGTAGTCCAGTTCTATTGTTTTCTTTGTTAGTTTGACATCTAGATATGAACGCTGTTTATATGGGGTTTCAAACCCAGTCCATAAATTTAATATGTAATATATTTTTTATAGTCCTTCGGGACTCATCAACAGAAACATGATTGACTTATAAACAATGGAATTTTTTTAAGCTCTATTAATATGAAAAATGGTGAATACCTTGGAAATGTTTGGAATGCCTACTGGTTCATAATGTTTGTGAATTTCTTTTCTGTGTCGGACTCTCAGTTTTCCAAGTGCTGTAACCACTCCAGTGCTTGTGTCAACAAATTAATTCTGTTCGCCTTTATTATATTTGTGCATATGTTCAGTTACAATGTACAATGGTATAAACAATAAACAGGAAAACAAAAATAGTATTGACTGCAGAATAGTTCTCAGATGGTTTCTTTGAAAATATCCTGATTCATTTTATTAATTTCTCTGTTCTACTATGGATGGAAGATAAACCCTTACAAAATGTTTTTTCTTCTCTTTTGTACTACTGTAGGAAACAGTTTTGTTTTGAAACTACCAACAGTTAGATATGGTTACATTCTTAATCTATTCTTTTAATTTTGGAAATGCGTTCTAAATATTAACTAAAAGAAACTTTAGAATGAAATTATAAAACATAAATGACTATTAGGCCCTAATGATATAGTTTCTAAAAAAAAAAAAATAAACCCAGGTGCAATGACCTATCAACCAATCAACTATAACCTGTAAGACAAACACCTATTTTTATGTTTACCCTGAGCTAGATGCTCCTGCATCAGGCTCCCCGGGTAACAAAAATTCATGGCTCTGTTCCATGAGTTTATCAACAGAATAGCCTGCTCGTTGTATTTGTGTTGTGTCAAGCCATGAACTGTCCTCAATGGGATGGTTCTTCCACTTGACAAGGTATTGAAGGTACTCTTTCCTATGAGTGCGCTTGGCTACCTGGGTGTCGAGAATACTCTCGATCTCAAGGGGCTGAGCCGTAGGCATTTTCCTCATCCAAGAACCATTTTCAATCTGGGTGTCCCGTTCTGGCCGTGCCGCTCTGTCGTCTTCAGGACTGGTAGTATATGGAAATAGATCTACCACATTGAAGATGGGTGAGATGCCTATTCCTGGTGGCAACTGTAATTCATAGGAATTGGCAGAGAATTTACAAAAAAATTTACAGGGGCCAATCTTCTTATATTTCAGCTTGTTATATTCACCCTTAGGAAATCGTTCTTTGCATAAATTGGCAAGAATTTCATCCCCTACATTAAACTGAACTTCTCGCCACTTTAAATTTGCTTACTGCTTATATTTCTGACTGTTGTCCTGTAATTTTGACTTTACCTGCTCGTGTAAGTCATTCATTTCCTTGGCGAAATCTTCCCCGTCAGCACTCCTCCTCTCCAACTCTCCTAAATCCCGCAGTTCATGTACTCCACGAGGATGCATGCCATGCAGAACCTGAAAAGGACTGTATCTTGTGCTGCTATTTGGTGAGTCTTTATAAGAAAATTCCACCTAGCATGTACATGATCCCACATCTGTGAATTTTCACCAATCAAACTTCGTAGCAGGTTTCCCAAGCTCCTGTTCACCACCTCCATTTGCCCATCAGTATGTGGGTGATATGCGGAGCTAAAATTCAACTGAGTGTCCAACTTCTTCCACAGGGTACGCCAAAAATGTCTTGTGAATTTCACATCCCTGTTAGAAATAATGGACCTCGATAGGTCATGCAATCTGATGATCTCCGTGAAAAACAAGTGTGCTACGTGAGTGGCATCACTGGTTTTTCGACAAGAAATGAAATGTGCCATTTTAGAAAACCTGTCTACTACCACCATCACCGCGTCGAAACCTCACTGCGTCCTTGGCAGACCCAAGACAAATTCCAAGCTGTCTGAGTCCCATGGTCTACTTGGAATAGGACGTGGCGTGTAAATTCCTGTATTTTGGTTGTGTCCCTTCACCAATTGGCACACTTTACACCTAGCCACATATTGCTGCACGTCCCGTCGCATCTTAGTCTAGTAATAAAAGTGTCCAAGCTGTCCTAAACTCTTGTCTATGCCGAAATTTCTAGCTAGACCTCCGTTGCGCTTCTCCTGAAAATATTCTCTCTCATCGAACAGTGGGGAATGCATAATTGTCCCCCTCTAAATAACAACCCTTCCTGTAAATTATAGTCCAACCATGGACTATTGTTCCTCAACAAAGGATTCTGACAGGCTTCATAAGCCTCTTTGAAATCTGCATCTGTTTGATACAAATCTTTCAAATTTTCAAAACCCAGCACTTGTATCGTACTCTCCTGCAAGAGCAAAGCTCTTTTGCTCAACGCATCTGCTACCTTTTTGGCCTGTCCACTAATATCTTTAAATACAAAGGTGAAACTCTACAAGTACTCAACCCACTTTGCATGCTTGTGGTTTAGTTTGTGTTGCTGCATAATATACTGTAATGCAGAATTATCATAAAATAAAACAAATTCGTTACCTAATAAATAGTGTCTCCAATGCTTTAGTGCTTGGACGACGGCATAAAATTCTTTATCATAGGATGAGTACTTTTGCCTACTTTCATTCAACTTTTCACTGAAATAAGCAACCAGTTTGTCTTCCTGGCTGAGTACTGCCCCGATGGCTATACCACTAGCATCACAACGAACTTGGAATAGTTTATTAAAATCGGTCCTTCAGTGATCTTATTTTTCAAAATCTAAAAACTTATCTTTGCTGCTTCAGTCCAACAGAAAGTTTGTTTTGGCTTTTTTATTGTGTCCAACATAGGCACGTAGATTCCACTAAAATCTCTAATAAATTTATGATAAAAAATTTCCAACCCATGAAAACTACGAACCTCAAACAGGCTCTTTGGGGATGGCTAGCTAATAATAGCTACAATTTTTTCTGGGTCCATCTTTAACTCGTTTTCTGCAATCACAAAACCCAAGTAAACCAATTCCTTTTGAAAAAAAGTACATTTTTTAAGATTTATCAGCAGCTTTTCTGCTGCAATTTCTCCAACACACTCCAAACATGTCGAAAGTGTTCCTCTTTAGTCATGTTGAAAATTAATATATCATCAAGATAGACAATTACAAACTTCCCAATAAACTCTTTCAGCACTTCGTTCATCAGGCGCATAAAAGTATTGGGGGCATTACTCAAACTGAATGGCATTACCAACCACTCATACAATCCTTCATCTGTTTTGAAATTTGTTTTCCATTCATCCCCCTCTTGAATTTGAATCTGGTGGTACCCACTCTTCATATCGATCTTTGAGAAATGCAATTATCCACTTAAGCAATCCATCATATCATCCATTCATGGCAATGGGAATATTTATCTAATAGTAATTTTATTTATGGCTCTTGAATCTGTACACATTCACCACTCTCCGCCTTTATTAGGCGCTAAAACTGTTGGAACTGCACAGGGGCTCAAACTTTCCCTTATCAACCCTTTATCCAACAATTCTTGTACTTGCTTCCTAATTTCTTCATTGTCCTTAGGACTCATTCGGTATGCTTCCTTGTTTGGTAGAATAGCTCCAGGTATAAATTCTATATGATGAATGATACTTCTCTTAGGAGGAAATTCATCTAGTAAATCATCCACTATAATGTCACTGAATTCTTGCAACATGTCTTGGATTTCTTCAGGCAGATCTATAATTTTAGTATGTAATAACACTGTTTTTGGCCTCCTTACAATAGCATATTTGATTTCGTTGTCCTCGATCTATTTTAAAAATTCCTTCCTCCCACCAGTAATACTTTGACTCCTCTGGTTTCTGCTATCTCTTCTTCCTTGATAGGTACAAGCATATGCTTAATCCCATCCTTAAAAAACTTGTAACAATTTGTCTTTCCATCGTGCACTAATTTTCTGTCATATTACCATGGTCTCCCTAACATTATGTTACACATGTCCATAGGCATAATATCACAAACAACTTTATCCTTGTATTTGCCAATATGGAACTCAACTTCACATTGCTCATCAACTAACAGTTGATGCCCTTTCTGTAACCACGACACATTGTAAGGAGTGGGGTGTTTCAGTCTCTTCAACCCCAATTTCTCCACCATCTCTGTGGCCACTAGATTATCTGTGCTTCCACTGTCGATAATTAGTCTGCAACATTTACCATGTGATTTGCAAACTGTCCAGAATAATGCTTTTCTTTGAGTCGGTTCAACTTCCTCTCTTGTTGGTTTCAGAAATACTTTATTCAACACTAAGGCTTCCCCTGTTTCTGGTACATTCTCTACCTCTTGGGGTGGTGCTTCCGCTTCCTCAATCTGAGCAACATATGTTCCTCTTCCTCCTGTCTGTTCACCCTCAGGACATTCAAAAGACTTGTGCCCCCACTTATAGCACTTGTAACACTAGAGGGCAGCTCCTCTGCCTCTGCCATTACCTCTTCCATGCTGGTATGGCCTTCCTCCTCTAGTGTTATTGTCTTTTTCTATTGTTCTTGGAGTCTTTGAACTGCTACCTTCATCACTAGGATTGGTAGCTCTACCTCTGCCATAGGCTCGTCCTTTCCCTCTGCCAGATCCTCCTCCTCTTATGTCATTTTTTTTCCTGTTTATTTTCTCCTCTACTTTTAAGGCACTCTGATGTGCCTCATCATTGGTCCTAGGTGAAATAATACTTATCTCATCTAATATTTCCCACCTTAATCCATTCACAAACCTCGCTGTCTTTTCAGGGGTGTCTTCTATGTAACCAGCTCTCAGGTTTACCCGATAGAATTCTTCAGTATATTCTTTCACAGTCATCCCCTTTTGTTTTAAATTCTGTACATGCCTGTACATAGCAATCTAGTGGTCTTTGGGTAAGAATTTACCCTTCAATTTAGCCTCCATCCTGTTCCATTTTTTTATAGGTTGCTTATTCAACCTTTTCCTCTCTTCCTAGACACTATCCCACCATAAGGACGTGTGTCCTTTCAACCTAGTGGGAGCGAATTTAACCCTTTTATCTTCTCTGATCTCCTCATAGTAAAAATATTTATTTAGCTCACTAAGCCAATCTAGGAGTACCTTTGCTGATAAACTTCCATCATAAGTCGAAAGCTCACGCTTTGGCTTACTATTTGATAGTAAAACTGACCTCAAAATTTTGAGTTGGGGTCCTTCTCCATCTTATCCATCTGTTGTCTCTGCAGCTTCCTCATCACTATCATATCCTCCCTCAGGATCCCTTCTTCTTCCTACTTCTACTGCTTCCAAACGGGCGTTCAATATCCGAATCTCTTCTCGCAATCCTTCACTTGCTACTCTTCGAATAGCTCTCCCACAACCTCGTCGACCAACTTCCATTTCTTATAATACACAACCTCCGATCTGATACCAAAAATTGATGGGGCCCAGCCCTCCTTAAGACCTGCGCTCAAACTATGATTCGACTGTTTGAATAAATATTAATATAAGTTATGAATTAATGTTTCAATTTTTGATTGTATCATATGATACATTACAGATTTGTTTTAATTTCGCAATCACTGTGTATTAGTCCTTGTGAGCTGGCATGAGATGGAAATATGTCCTGGTTCTCGAGATTTTTTCTCCCATGCTATCTCTAGCCCTAACAATTTTCAGTCGACATTCATTTCATTTTGCTCGAAATTTTGTGAGGGTTTCTTTGTCACTGTCTCCGCGGATATGGGGTTCTGCTAGTTATTTTCGCATTGTCTTTGTGGGCAAGGGTTTTGCTAGGTCCTTTGTGGCTTTCAACAAGACTTCAGCAACAAGGAAGTTTCTGGTTGTTGTTTCTTATTCATCCCTTTTGTATATGTTTCATTTCGGCCTTATTTTAACTTATGCCCTCTAGTTTACTTGTAGTTTAACTGATTATTGCCTGCACCTATAGGTCGAGGTCGTCAAGGGTTTCGGCATCCACTTCAGTTCAACAGGTCCCCGATGGTAAGCCGTCCATCCCTGTTTCAATTCTTCAGCGTTTTTATGAGTTAATAACAGTCATAGCTCCTTGTGAGAAGATCCTTGTCGACTGGCGATCGAAAATCCTTCTTTTTTCAGTGTTTCTCCTTTCTGGTGAGTTAAACTCAGTAAACCTTCTCCTTTTCTATTATTCATATTTTGATACTCTGTTTATATCATGCCGGGACTTAACTCTCATTGTTTTTCTCTCTTTGCAATTAGTCGCAATCTATCCATTTGCGATTCTTCTCCTTCACAGCTATTGACCCTAAATGGGTAGGGTCTTGACCTTTCTCCGCCTCTGGTGGTTTTTTAATTTGTTTTTGTTATGAGTATGGGCTTCTGTGCCTCGTTATCTTGCTATGGATTCCACTATGTTTGGTCTGTTACAAAAGTCTTTCTTGGCCAATAGACCAGGGTTTTGTAAGCAATTGCGCGATCAATTACTAGTCCAGTTCTGTTGTTTTCTTTGTTGGTTTGCCATCTAGATATGAACGTTGTTTATATGGGGTTTCAAACCCAGTCCATAAATTTAATATATAATATATTTTTTATAGTCCTGCGGGACTCGTCAACAGAAACAAGATTGGCTTATAAACAATGGAATTTTTTTAAGCTCTGTTAATATGAAAAATGGTGAATACCTGGGAAATGTTTGGAACACCTGCTAGTTCATAAATGTCTGTGAATTTATTTTCTGTGTCGAACTCTCCTGTAAATGTATGCTTCAGTTTTCCAAGTGACGTAACTGCTCTAGTGCCTGTGTAAACTAATTACTTCCGTTCGCATTTATTATATTTGCGCATATGTTCAGTTACAATGTACAATGGTATAAACAATAAACAGGAAAACAAAAATAGTATTGACTGTATAATAGTTCTCAGATGGTTTCTTTGAAAATCTCCTGATTTGTTTCATTACTTTCTTTGTTCTACTGTGGATGGAAGATCAACCCTTACTGAATGCTTTTTATTCTCTTTTGTACTACTCTAGGAAATAGTTTAAACCCAGGTGTAATGACATGTCAACCAATCAACTATAACCTGTAATACAAACACCCGTTTTTCTGTTTACCCTAAGCTGGATGCTCCTGCATCAAGCTCCCGGGGTAACAAAAATTCATGGCTCTGTTCCATGAGTTTCTCAACAGAATAGCCTGCTCGTTGTATTTGTGTTGCGTCAAGCCATGAACTGTCCTCAAAGGGACGGTTCTTCCACTTGACAAGGTATTGAAGGTACTCTTTCCTGCAAGCGCACTTGGCTACCTGGGTGTCGAGAATGCTCTCGATCTCAAGGGGCTGAGCTGTAAGTATTTGCCTCATCCAAGAACCATTTTCAATCTGGGTGTCCCGTTCTGGTTGTGCCGCTCTGTCATCTACAGGACTGGCAGTATATGGAAACATATCTGCCACATTGAAGATGGGCGAGATGCCTATTCCTGGTGGCATATTTACAGGGGCCAATCTTCTTATATTTCATCTTGTTATATTCGCCCTTAGGAAATCGTTCTTTGTGTAAATGCGCAAGAACTTCGTCCCCTACATTAAACTGAACTTCCCGCTGCTTTAAATCTGCTTACTGCTTATATTTCTTACTGATGTCCTGTAATTTTGACTTTACTTGCTCATGTAAGTCATTCATTGCCTTGGCGAAATCTTCCCCGTCAGCACTCCTCCTTTCCAACTTTCCCAAATCTCACAGTTCATTCACTCTGCGAGGATGCATGCCATACAGAACCTGAAAAAGACTGTATCCCGTGCTGCGATTTGGTGAGTCATTATAAGCAAATTCCGCTTGAGCAAGTACACGATCCCACATCCATGAATTTTCACCAATCAAACTCCATAGCAGGTTTCCTAAGCTCCTGTTCACCACCTCCATTTTCCCATCAATCTGTGGGTGATATGTGCAGCTGAAATTCAACTGAGTGTCCAAATTCTTCCACAGGGTACACCAAAAATGTCCTATGAATTTCACATCCCTGTCAGAAATAATGGACCTCAGTAGGCCGTGCAATCTGACGATATCTGTGAAAAACAAGTGTGCTACATGAGTGGCATCACTAGTTTTTCAACAAGGAATGCAATGTGCCATTTTAGAAAACTTGTCTACTACCACCATCACCGAGTCGAAACCTCGCTGCGTCCTTGGCAGACCCAAGACAAAGTCCAAGCTGACTGAGTCCCATGGTCTACTTGGAATAGGCCGTGGCGTGTAAAGTCCTGTATTTGGATGTGTCCCTTCACCAATTGGCACACTTTACACCTAGTCACATATCGCTGCATGTCCCGTCGCATCTTTGGCCAGTAATAAAAGTGTTCGAGCTGTACTAAAGTCTTTTCTATGCCGAAATGTTTGGCTAGACCTCTGCTGTGCTTCTCCCGAATAATATTCTCTCTCATCGAACAGTCGGGAATGCATAATTGTCCTCCTCTAAATAACAACCCTTCCTGTAAATTATAGTCCAACCATGGACTATTGTTCCTCAGCAAAGGATTCTTACAGGCTTCATAAGCCTCTTTGAAATGCGCATCTGTTTGATACAAATATTTCAAATGTTCAAAACCCAGCACTTGTATCATACTCTCCTGCAAGAGCAAAGCTCTTCTGCTCAACGCATCTGCTACCTTGTTGGACTGTCCACTAATATGTTTCAATACAAAGGTGAAACTTTGCAAGTACTCAAACCACTCTGCATGCTTGTGGTTTATTTTTTGTTGCTGCATAATATATTGTAATGCATAATTATCAGAAAATAAAAAAAATTCATTACCTAATAAATAGTGTCTCCAATGCTTCAGTGCTTGGTTGACAACAGAAAATTATTTATCATAGGACGAGTACTTTTTCCTGCTTTCATTCAACTTTTCACTGAAATAAGCGACCGGTTTGTCTTCCTCGCTGAGTACTGCCCTGCTGGCTGTACCACTAGCATCACAACGAACTTGGAATAGTTTGTTAAAATCAGGTAACCTCAAAATTGGTCCTTCAGTGATCTTCTTTTTCAAAATCTGAAAACTTCTCTCTGCTGCTTCAGTCCAACAGAAAGGTTGTTTTTCCTTTTTTATTGTCTCCAACATAGGCATGCAGATTCCACTAAAATATCTGATAAATTTACGATAAAAACTTGCCAACCCATGAAAACTATGAACCTCAAACAGGCTCTTTGGGGATGGCTAGCTAATAATATCTGCAACTTTTTCTGGGTCCATCTTTAACTTGTTTTCTGCAATCACAAAACACAAGTAAACCAATTCCTTTTGAAAAAAAGTACATTTTTTAAGATTTATCAGTAGCTTGTTCTGCTGCAGTTTCTCCAACACACTCCAAACATGTCGAAAGTGTTCCTCTTTAGTCTTGCTGAAAATTAATATATCATCAAGATAGACAATTACAAACTTCCCAATGAACTCTTTCATTACTTTTTTCATCAGGGACATAAAAGTATTGGGGGCATTACTCAAACCGAATGGCATTACCAGCCACTCATACAGTCCTTCATTTGTTTTGAAAGATTTTTTCCATTCATCCCCCTCTCGAATTTGAATCTGGTGGTACCCGCTCTTAAGATCGATCTTTTAGAAATATGCTGCTCCACTTAAGCAGTCCATCATATCATCCATTCGTGGCAATGGGAATCTGTATCTAATACTAATTTTATTTATGGCTCTTGAATCTGTACACATTTGCCACTCTCCGCCTTTCTTAGGAGCTAAAACAGTTGGATCTGTCGTCTTGGATCTTGTGTCAGTTAAAGACCTTGAAGATCCATCGAGGCAAAGTATGGTATGTAATCCTCAATGTTGAAAGACCCTGATAAATGAAAAGTTTCCTTGATCATTGAGTTGATCGCAATTCCGCCAATTAGGTCTTGGTCAGAATACTTTTTATTAAAGGAAATCCTGCAAGTTATATCAATTCTAAGGGCTGACATGGGCTTGCTAATGTTCACAGGAAAAAATCCCTCATGATATGAAGTAACAATAGAGCGAATCATAACAGAGACTTCCTCTTATTTTATGGAGAAAAAGGAAGCTATGTGTTACACAGTAATTTGTCACCGTCCCTACCATTCCTCGTCCCGCACATTGGAGGGCCCATTCTGTGACCTGTGAGCAATGTCATGCCTTGAAACCACTATCATTGCATTCCTCTAAACATGAGCTTCAATTGCCCTGAAGATATCTCCTTGCAAAAACCATAAAAACATCCCTTTTTGCATTGGCGCGGGTAGACAGTTCATCACTCGCGCCACTAGGGAAAATCCTACAAAGAGGCCGTGCCAACTGGCGCTCTATCCTAGAGTCGCAGTCGCACCAACCAATTTAAGGAGTGTTTTTTAAATAAAATGGCGGAAGTTTCGTTTCAACAGACTCAAAAACTGTTATCTATCTTGAGTTGGGAGGTTTGGCTCTGGGAATTCCATGTAGAGGAAGTGGTTTGCCACCTCTCATGGAAGCTTCCTTGAGGATAGGGCCAATCCCACAATTATAGGGATCCCAACTCCCCTTCCTCCATCTATAAAAGCTTGTCTATTTTATTATGACCATCCCACCTGAATGCAGAAAGTCTTAAGTCTTGAATCTCCAAGTTCTCAAATTCCCAAGAGCCTTATGCTGCAAGAGCCCTCATTCTTCCCTTAAGGCCAAACTCGAGCAAGGAGACTACCGTCGAGAGACTCTAAGAGAGGCTTGTCCCATCCTTGGCAGGCTTTGCGAGACGTGTTCTACTGGAGACCCTTCCGAATGAGACCTCAGCGTTAGAACATTGGTTGTACTATCTTTTGATTGCTTATTAATGAATGACTACTGGTTATGGTTCCACTCTGTTTTTCACTTATGATAATGATGAGTTATATCCTTTCTGACTGATATATAGTTGCGTATTCTAGATTTTATGCTTGTATTCGTATTGTTTCTTGCATGTGCAGGTGTCCATTCACGGAGATCGTGGGGATTGTGATCTGCCGAGGCTAAGGAACGGGAACACTGTCTCTTCTACGAATTATAGCGTTGGACTCCAGGTAGGCCTCCATTGTTGGTCTGTTCATTCGCAATTGGGAACTTGCGCTGTAGCATTTGATGATTGTTGCTAGACCTATTCTGGGCTAGTAGGGATCACCTCTGTCCGCAGAGGGGATTTACCTCTTCAATAATTTGGCGACTCCGCTGGGGATCATCTAGTTTTGATTGTCTCGTTTTGATTGTTTCGCGGTTTTCCTTGCTTGGTTAGCCTTGTGGGCTGGGTTCTTTTGCTGTTTTTTCTTCTTGGTTTGCTTGGATATCATTGATCTACTTCTGGAGTAGTTCTTTTTATTTTTGGCTGAGAAACTCTGCTGGCGCGCTTTTTAGCTCTACAGTCGCACCAATTGGCTTAGGTTGCTTGTGTATTACCCACGCCAATTTATTTCTGGCGCCAGTTACAGCCTCACAGTCGCGCCACTCCTGTGAGGCATTAGGTTCCCTCATTTTTGAGCTCTCTGGGTCTGGTCAGTGTGTTTCTTTTTGGTTTTTCGGCTACCTGAGTGTGTTGGAGTCCTGTTTGACTGGGAGTTTGCCTTCATCCTTTGGTTGTTTTCTTTTCTCCATCGATTTCACGTTTTAAGCCCTAGGGCATCTAGTGGCTTTGTGTGTCGAACCCTCCTTGGGAGTTTTGGCGTTTTGTTAGTCCAGTCAATTATTTGATTGCTCCTCCGCATTCTCTTAGTGGTTGTTCACCATTTTGTTGCCATTTTTGGGTGATTGTTCTTCTCTTCATTCAAATTTCGTTTGGTCTTGCTTTGGGCCTAGATCACACGGTCCATTGGACCCTTTGGGACTTTTTGTTGGTTTTGAGAGACTTTGGTCGATTTGAGATCTGATTGTTTGTGTCATTGAGTGAAATTCGCTCGTTTTACTCTCTTAATATCATTTCTCGAATTACTTTTCGTTTGTTTTCGGTTTTTTTAGTGCATCTAGCTATCAAACATTGAAAATAAAAAAAAATCTCTTTTTCTTTTGGTTGATTAGTGCGAATTGAAATCTTTTCAATTTTTTCTAGTAATTAGTAAATTTGAAAGAAAAGTTTTTAGTTTCGTTAGTTGCATTAGAGATATCATTGATTTTCTTCTAATAATTTTGTTTGTGTAAAATCTTTCAACTCTTTTGTAGCTAGCTTTCATCGAATTAAATGATGTACTGTGGCATGTATTTTTGCATTTAGGAGATTTTTGAGACAGCACATTCGTTACGGCCTGAAAATTGAAACGTAATTGAAGATCAACTTTAAAATCTACTCAATTTACACTAAGGCAGCATTGAAATCTAACGAAACATATTTAGAGGTCTAGGCTAGAGACATGTTTCGGCGTCTTAAAACCTAGTAGCTGTCGTTCGCCTCTTGGCTTTAGACAGCGCTAGTACGGACTTGTGCTCTCCGTACCGTCGCGTATATAAAGGGAGACCCCACTAGGTTTCAATCCTTTATCCATAGGAAGCCGATTCTACCGCCCTATACTCGTGATACACCAAACACAGCATTCGGAGAGATTGCCTGCATGTACGGAAAGTCCTTGGTTGATTTCTATTTCATTATTGAAACCAAGGTGTATATTGCAGTTCACGGTTATTTGGTACACCCTTTTTGCCTAGTATTCCTGAGCAATCATTTGATCTTTTCTGACTCCCTAAATTTGAAAAGATCGCCAAGCGCTTGTCCTTTCACGCTTGTGTCAAATCTGAAAGAGATAGAGTCACCTTTTCAACCGTTTCTCGACTCTTAAAACATGAAACAGTGAAGTTTATTATTTTTTAATGTGGTAAAAATTAATCACCCACGATTACATGCCTTGTTAGACTTTTCTTGCTGACCG